>JABXWE010034869.1:0-12052 GCA_014611495.1 Limonius californicus
ACGCGAAAATGTACTCAGATAGATATTTCACACGCCTATATTCTAATAATTCCCTATATAACAATTTGCATTTATTAGAATTACATAATTTTGCTAAAATAAATTTAATAGGATTAATTATAAACCCATAAATTTATCCGTAACACACTCTAGTTCAATTTAAACAAAATTATACACAGACGAGATTAATACAACATAAAACACACATTTCTTTGCATGTGTAGAATATGTAACCGACAAATTTTAAATCCAGTCTGCTTGCTGATGAAAATGCAAATAAATCGTGGCAAAACTTTGAAAAGCTACTACACTGACAAAAACAAGTCACTACTAGTTTCGTAGTCTGAAGCAAATACCAAACAGCAGAAAAATTATGGTAAATTCAAAGTAAATGACAAGACTACAAGAAAAACCAGTCCGAACCTTTGTTAATAAATTATTTCAGCGACAAACTCGAATATTAATACTTTACGAATAACTTTGAAGCTTAATTAAATAATTAGGGATGCGATAAAACAGTAATATATTAAATATGGATAGTATTAAATAAATACTAAATGGTTCATTTCTATTAGACAAAACCAAAAAATAATAGTTCGTAATTGGTAATAGGTATTTAAAAATTATTATTATATCTGATTTATCAAACTCAAATCTTGGGGTTTTGGGTAAATAGTTTTTGAACTTACAAAAGAATTAAAAGTGTAACAAAACGACTGGTGTGTCCACAAAGAAAACAAAAAATGCAGTAAATTTAATTCCTCAACCATTATCTTATGTGTAGGTTCCTGTGTTTATTATTTTTGTAGTAAAATTGTGTTCTATGCAAACAAATCATAAAGTTTTTCCACTGACCTGCTATATTTTCCAAAACTCTTTAAAGTTGTTTCAGTATTCAAAAGTTGCTTAACAACGTGAAAATAAATGTTTAAGGAGCTGTAACAATGACCAATCAAAAAAAAGCAATATAAATGATTTCCAATTTTATGATTTGTATCAGAAAAAAATTGATTATATACAACTGTTTTTGAATTTGTACTACAGTAGTTTGAGAATCATTAAAGGTAAACAATTTTCTTTTTTTCCTCTTTTGAAAAATTTATTTCAACCAGCCTTGTACTTTGTAACGAGCATACTATAGTTACTTGCAATAGCAGAATGTGGGAATATTGTTTTAGGTAAACTAACTGCAAAACATTCAATGATCACTGTCTTCATAATTTCATAATATATTAAAGTAATATTAGGTAAAGCTCAAGCACCCAGACCATATATTTTTGTTAAGATAATTCATCCTGAGTCTGTGAAGACGAATTACATTAATCTCGCGGTCATTTGAAGTATTAATAAAATCAGTTTTGGACAAATTGTAATAGACAGTGCCCCCTACATACATGTGCAATCAAGGGGTATTTATGACTCAAACAATTTTTAGAAACTACGTTAAAAACTAATTTTTTTAAACTTACTGCTTGCAATATTGTTCTGTCAGGCCCATTTTTAAAAAAGTATTTACTTTAAGAGTTCTACTAAAAAATTTTGAAAAATGAAGTGCATTAAGTCTGCCGGTGCAAACTGCTGTGGTATTAAAGTAAAATTAAAAATTACATAAAAGTGCACCCGAAATCACATAAGGAGAAAACAGAATTGCATTGATAAGGTCTTCCAAGATACTTTTAAATGATGCATTTCACATTTATTAGTTTGTGTTAACTGCTGTCAATTACAATCATTAGGGCGTTAATTCATTTAGTTTAAATCCATTTTTATAATCATTAAAAAGCCGATTTGCGAAGTACCACTACTATATGTAATAATGACATGACACAAAGACAGGATTATGTTTAAAGTGCTGCCCTCTCATGTGAAAAATCTGTTTTCAATTCCCGGGTGGGGTAGCTGTTTTTGTTAATTTAATAAAAATAATTTTTTTTACCACTGACCAATGGTTTGTTAAAACCTACTGTTGGTGAGAATTGGCATATGTGGTATTAACAAATATTTTAAACACTACATTAATAAGCATATTGATTGTTGATTCCCAACCTACTTATTTTAAATGTTCCATTTCGAAGAGCATATAGATACCGATCTTTACATTCTTCTATCAAATTATACTTTGGTTTTTAAGTGATACTGAACCTTGTTTAAAATAGCTTTGCTTAGGAATAATTTCTCGAATTTCTTATCAGTTATGTGTCAACTATCTGGTCTTATTATTTATTTGTTTATTTGCTATAAGAAAAGTAATCAAAACCCGGGTTCCTTTACTCAGTTCATTCCTTTAGGAAAAATACGAAATTAAAATGTACTAACTTGTGGTTTAAAAAATTATTTTTAAAAATGTATCTGTATTGTTAGCCTTTATTAATATTTGGAAAGATTTAAGTATTTTTGGATTCTTGGAAACTATGTTTCCTATACATTATAGTTATTTCTAACACAAGAACTCCACCACCAAAAATTTCACAATAAATGACTACTGAATCCATACATAAACTCCGACATGAATCTGCTTTGCTTATAAGAAAAATTCGTAAATGTAAATTAACGGACTTTACTAACTTTTTGGGGTTCAAATAGCTTTTAATAATGAAAAAAAATTGCAATTTATATTTTCTGTTTCATTATGTTAATTCTAATTTGGTCCATGCCAAATTGATAAATTTACTTAATATACTTATAGTATCAAAAGGAATTGCTAAAAAATAACTCGCAATACCATGTATAACTTACAGTAATTGGAGTACTTGTTCTCTTGACTTTAAACAATGTGGATGATGTCTGTTCGACTTTAGGAGGTGTTACAATTCCAGACTGCACCTTAGAAAATCCTAAAATTAAAGTAAATTTCAATCTGGAATCTCAGCAAAATAAAAACAATCAAACTCTTACGCCTTGACATATCCCCAAGAGGAATAACAGCCTTCAATGGCCCTTTCTTTGCTGCACTGGCTTTTTCTTTGATCTTTTTAGGTTTCAGTTTATTAGGTTCATCTAACTTATCGTTGTTGGAGTCTAAACTTGAATTTGATGACTTTATAGAGGTTTGTGTTTTTAAGGCATTAAATATCTTGGCAGCAGGAAACTTTGGCCTTGAAAAACTGAAAGATTGACTAAGTCTCTTATTGCTGTCTACTTTTGATGTCATGGATAAATCTAAAGCTATTTCGTTATCATTGGATTTACTGGCTGCTACCCTTAAATCCAAAACTTCATAGCATACATGGAGATCTTGATCATTTTGCTGGTCATCATGTTCAATAGATGAATGACCCGAATCTTCTAAAGTATCACACTTGTTTGTGAAAATATTTGAACCGTTTGAACACAAAATGTTGGCAAGGCTACATAGCAATTGTTGCCCTTCCATCTTCTGTTTGGAGTCTATTTCATGGTTAATAATTTCAGAAAGATCATGTAAAAGCTCATTGGCATCTCTTGATTTTGCACTGCTGCTGCTGCTAGCTTGACTAATAGAATGTTTTCCAGAATGATTTTTGCTTTTATTATTAGAAATATAGTTTTCTTTAAGTTCTGCTGTATCAGCACTGCTGATATTTAAATTTTGACACAACGGTGAAACGCTACTGTGATCAACTTTAGAAACATGTACATCATTATTATTATTAATACTTGAAGGAGTATCATTTTGATCTTTTTCATTTAAAGGTGGTACAACAGAATTTGTTTGTAGGGGCAGCATTTTATCAATTACTTTAAATATTGTTTCTGCATCCGGCTTTGCACCATCAGATTCATTTTCTTCTAACTCATTGAAACTAGGTGGACTAGTGGAATCTAATAGATTGTCCTCAAAAGCTGTAATATAGTTTTATAACTGTCCATAAATTTATCAATTCAGGTAATACTTACATTGACCAAGTAAGATCGATCCATCAGCAATTTTTGAGGCAATATGATTAGCTTCAATAAATACTGAATCATTCTAAATAAACAAAACAAAATTTCTATGTTAAATCCTTCATCAAAAAATGGAAAATCTAAGAAAAATACAACTTACAAATACTTCGTTATCTTCAACATCATCAATAAGAGATTCTGTTAAAACCTTTCTTGAAGGAAGGCCAATTTCAGATTCACTTTGACATGGTCGTTCATAACGGAACATATTCTTATTTGCATCATCACATTGCTCATTTAGATTCATCTCTGCTGTTTTCAGTTCAGGTAATGAAAACATATGCTGTCTAATTTTATTTAAATTCACATCAACATTTTCCACAAAATCAAAACATGAATTAATTATGGAAGAGTCTGAGAACTTCAGTTTACTTGTGGTATTTTTCAAAAATGCATTATTTAATTCGTCTTCCAATTTCGTGGCCCAATCATAGTTCCTGGTATTATTGGGGGAATAAATTTTTGATGGTTCAGTTGCGTCTAAACTTCCAGAATTAAAAAACAATGAAGGGTTTGAAGACATAGAAGAGCCGCTTGTTAAAATAGACTGTTTACGCTGACAATATGAAAAAGGATGCAAAAAGGCAGTATTTAGGGGGCTGCTAGAAAACTCATTTGATTTCTGTTCTTCTACATTATTAAGTTGTGATGTGCAAACTTTAGGAACACTTAAATTATCGTTATTAAAACTAAAATTCATCGCCTCCAGTTTTAAAATACCCAGGGATTCCCTGCCAGACATATCGTTATCCCATAAACATGCCAGAGATTCTCTTCCATAGCTGTTTACGTCGGCAGTAAGTTTAAAAACGTCCTCATTTAAAGTTGAAGATGTGTGGAAGTCGACAGCCGTTTTGGTTTCCATGTTACTTTTAACCTCCACATATTTTAAAAGGGAATCAAAGGGATTATTTCCGGGAGATACATTAGGTATATCAGTAAAAGGTGGATCTAGTGCCTTTGTTTCCACCGCAGGACTGTTAAAATCCATTAAATTGAACTCATCCATGTTTTGATACTAGCAGAAAAATATTGGAATATAAAAAAGCCTGATAAAGTTATTAGCAGAAAAATCAACTATACCTTTTTTTATTATGCGCATTTACATATATCCCCTAGATTAATACAAACGGTACATTTCAGTATAATAAGATCATATTTTTATCACAATACATTGACTTGACAGTTAACGTTAACAAACTTTTAAACAGGGCCACTTGCTATTTAAATCACCAGTTGCTATGTTGCCAAATATATGGACAATCTACAGGGTTGACATATTTCAATTTTTCGGTACATTTCAGCTACTTTATATTTTAAACTGTTGTGGAAAATATTGTAATTGCAATATGTAACATCAGCAGCTAAACATTTAGAATACTTCAGGACCGTGGTGTAAATAAAGAAAGTGACGTGTTTTTTAAAGGTTCGTTCGAGTTTCATAACTCACACCGAGATGCGTTTGGTGTTAGTAGGTATCCCGAAAAATGCGTCGTGTGCAATGAGAGCCTCTTTATAATATTTTAAAAATTCCGGTTGATATAAAAATATGCTTTTACGTTTTAATTGCTCACTTTTAATACATGGAATTTATGTCAAAGCAATAGCAGTTACTGCCAAATGGTACTTAAACTTCCATACTGCCACACTTGGTTTCATACATAGAACTTTTTCCATTCACTTTAGATGATAAAATAAACTAATAATACAAAACATCTGAATATACAAAAAAATTTTTAATACCTTAAGTTATTACAAATACTTTAATATATTAATACAGGAAACTCATATAAGTTTAGCATGATGAAATGCGAGACATTGATAGTGGCGTCATCTAAGCAGTTCGGTGGGCAAGTTTCAGTAAATTGGGATAATAAATTTATAGATTACTGTTTTAAATTCATTTTAATAGTTAAAAACCTAACCCTACAAAATGTTATAAACTTATTAAACTTACAAAGTAAAGTAAAATATCATAATTACCAAATATTATTAATTAAATAAGAGTTTTGCTATAAGAAAGTAAATGGCATTTGCTTTAAATGTGCCACAAATGTTTTCGACAGCTGGCAAATACAAATCTTAGTGGCCCACCAAGCCGCACGGATCGCTGCAGTCAGTGTCACGAGTTTTTCGGCGAAGTTTCCTGTATTAATATATTAAAGTATTTGGTTATTATAAACGTTTCTTCTTTTTTTCTTATTCCTCATTTTCGAGCGTTATATTTCACTAGAAGCTTGGCGGTCTTGTCCCTATAGTAAGTGCCTGTCTTATCTGTTTGAACTGGTACATGCTCGAATTTTATTTCATCGATTATAATATTTTACTTTTTCATAATTGATCGTAATCGCTCTCTGTAATCCTTTTATTTTTAGAGAGAGAGAGAGAGAGAGAGAGATGTTACGGGCCAAACGAGCTTTTTCGTCGACCCGCAACCCGAAAGGTGGAAAAAGGCCTACAGTCTAACTCAGAGAAGTAGGGGTGGTTCACGGAAACAGCTTACAAGAGGGAAATCGTACCTAGTTGTGTACAGGGCAGGTCAAGATTAACGAGCGCCACCTTCCAAATCTCAGCTGATAACCAGTTCTCGTGGAAGGCCGAGAAGCTAGCAGCTTACGGGAATCGGACTCACCTTTATTGTGCCTCCTCCTATTTGTAAAGCTTGCAAAGTTCATGCACACTAAGATAAAAATACAGAAAATAAAAGATGTGGTAAATTTCAAGACAAATATAATTCAACTTCTTTTAGTTTACTGACATGATACAAAAATTACAACGATTACATACAAAATGGTCATATTTATGGTTCAATAATACAAGATTTTGTTCCAACGTTCGAACTGAAAAAGGCTCGCCGTCAGTGGCTTGCGATATTTAATTTCTTAGAACAGATTTACGCAGCCAGTGGCGTCGGAGTTTATAATTTAATACACTTTATGAATAAAGCTGGGCAAATGCATATTTGCATGTTTTTTCCTATTGAGCATAATCAGCTAATTTTTCGTTATTTTGCGTTTTCGAATGTTTACTTTAAAATAAACCAAATTTTATTATGCTTATTTCGGCAGTATACAGCATACGGCAATGTAACTGCATATATTAAGCTCTGACAGTATAACAATGCATTAAAAAAAATTTACCTAACATTTTTATTAGAACAGATGTGGTTTTTCCAGGTACCAAATTTCTTTGGAATTCTACTTTCTGTCTTTCATCTTTCACAAAGATTCTTGGAAATGCACTCAACATTTTGCTTATTGTTCAACAGGAAGTATTTATCTAAGTTCTAAGAACTTGTGCTAATCTTCAGAGATTTCAGTGAGTGGCTCGCTATCTGAAATAAGAATAGCCTTATTCTCTACTGAAGGGTGCAAAGGAGTGCACTGCAGCGTAGCGTAGCGGCTTACAGAGTAGGGCCTCTGTTTGGTCAAGTATTTGTATTTTTAGTCATTTCTTATTTGGTTAGTTGAAAGTGCAGTTGTGTTTGTTCCTAACGTTAAAATAAAAAAAAATGCCGAAAATTGGAAGCTCACAGTCGGAACTTATTAAAAAATGGTTAGAACCATATAAATGTTTATATACGACTATGGTAGTGTGGTGTTTTGCTGTTTATGTGAAAAGCAGGTATGTATGTATCTAGTGTTTTAAATTTCTATTGAAAATTAAATTAGATAGTAAAACTTTTAGACATAAATAAAATAAACACCTATCAATAGTTACATGAATTTTGGATTACCTGTTTTCAACGCTATTGGTCATTTAGTCAATGATTTTATTGCCTTATTTAATTAATTTTTTAATAGTCTTCAAGCAGTCTTTCTCAGGTATTTTTTCATGCTTAACTTTGTATTCGATTTTTAATAATTATAAAATGTTTTCCTTTTTGATCTTAATATATAAAACAATTTATTAATATTATATTTAACTACTAGATCGCTGTTACCAAAAGATTCGAATTGGATCAGCACATACGTAGGTACTGGCCCTCATCAACGCAAAACAAGTGTTGACAATGAACCCAAGCAGCAATTACTACTCGACTGCGTAAATAAAAATGAAGGATCTAACAACTTTAATAAGGATGTATGCAAAATGATGGTGTCCTGAAACATTCCACTGAACAATCTTGATGTTCCGGAATTCAAGATGTTTCTTGAACAGTACCCAAAAGTAAAAGTTATCTCCCGTCGAACAGCATCTAGGTCATACATTCCTACTCTATACGAAGAAATGCTTCAAAAAATAAGGGGTGTTATTTCGAATCAATACATCTGGTTTGGAGTCGATGAAACTACCGACGTTCAGGGAAGGTACATTGCAAATTTTGTAATTGGCGTATTATATGGTAACCCTTCCAAAACTTATTTGGTTGCTGTTAAACAATTGGATAAAACCGACAATTTAACAATTTCTAGATTTGTTAATGATACACTTTGTTTATTGTATATTCCAAACCAAGTGCCATGGGACAAAATTTTATATATGGTTACCGATGGTGCTGCATACAACGTGTTTCTATAATAGTTAATCAACGTTTGAGAGCATATAAAACAAGAAAAATAAAGACGAAAATCATCAATAAAATTTTTTGAAAAAGTGTATACTAAGGGAGATACAACACCTTAATTGTCAGCTTCTAAAGATGATTTTAATTTAATATCTCAGAAACCATAAAAAATTTTATTGATGATTTTCGTCTTTATTTTTCTTGTTTTATATGCTCTCAAACGTTGATTAACTATTATAGAAACACGTATGAACAAAGCAGGTGAAAATTTGAAATGTTTTATCTAAATTAAAATAATATACTTTTCTGATATCCCCACTGAAATTAATAAACTGTAACGAACTTCTTGGCGACAACGCATTTTAAATTTGTCTAGGAAATTTTCGCGTTGTTAATTCACCGTTGGAGCGCGCGCGGCGATGCAAGTGGAGGTTAACGAAGCGTTTCCCACTCCCAGAGAACCGAAGGGCGACCGGACCGATCGAGACCCAGATGGAAAATTGGTACAAAAGGAGCTCCCCAAGGAAAAATCTTTAACGTTTGAGTCCAGACCAGAAGGAAGAAGTGCAGCTTAGAAAACCTGTCCTGAACCGAAATTTATAATCCGAATTCTGTACCCAAATACAATTTACCGCAAACCTGAGAATCCTGCCTGAAATCCTGAGAAGTTCTGTCTTAATCTGGTGCAAACCGCATTATGACAGCAATTACTTTTCTCTGTGCTCTAGCCTAGCATGGGGTTTTAGCCCCGAGTTTTGCTAAAAGCGATCCCCGTTTAAATAGACCCGAACACTGAATTTATCTGGTTTACACCGCATTCTGAAAGTGTATCCTCCCGTAAATAGGCCCGAACACTGAATTTATCTGGTTCGCACCGCATTCTGAATGTGTATCCTACCCGTAAATAGATCCGAATAATTAAAGCAAAGTCACGTATTTCACCTCAGCCAGAGGAACCCAACAGCGAAGGAATTTACTACGAATAAAGTAATACAATTCTGTCGGCAGTGGCAACCTGAGTTTGAATTTTGAATCTGCTCTAAGAATTCAACCGCATTAAAAAAAAACACCGGCAAAACCCCGCCGAACTACGACCGCTTAAAAATTCACATACCCGATTCACCGTACCTTTACTAACTTTTAGTAACGACACCGTGTGTATGTACCTGTGTGTATTAATAACAACATTTGATTTATAATTTAGAACCAGTAACCTAAGATTCTGAGATCCGCGTGGATTCCAGTGGACGACCAAGGTTCGTATAACACAGGTTGCCCAGAACAGGTCTGAGCCAATCACGTACAAGCGCGCCAGGCGAGTCATCTGGAGACCCGTCTACTTCGGTAGCCAGCTATTACGTGCTTCTGCGGGACGGTTACATACATGTAAAATCGAATAAAACTTCACATTTTGGCATTGTAAAATATATTTAACGCATAGACAATAATATATGATAATTATTACAAGCTATGAAGCTTATTTTATTTAAGTACTGCCTGTTTGCATCGGGCATTTTCCGTTTTTGGTTTTTTTCCTGATTCAATTTGTAATTTAAATAATTAACCCTAATAAATACTCTTTGCCTTATGAATGTATTTATAACATCTTTATCTACATGGCTAGCAAGTCTACCTATTTTTTTCTACATAGTTATAATATGTTTAGATTTATTTATAGATTCTTCAGAACCCATGTATTTTACAAACAACTTTTCCAGTAATTTTGAATTTTCAATCCATAGTTCAGAAGGTTGCATTAAACCGCCAAATGACAGATGTTTAATCCACATGGGTGTATTTGTCTCTTTCAAGATTTTACACTTGTACGAATGTTCTCCTAATTCAGGATGACTATTATGTAATTTTTTCGCTACCCAACCTGCTAAATAAATTAACGCATCGGCTTCGGTACTTTGCGATGCTGTAGCCCCAGTTTCTTCATTTTCAGAAAAGGCAGAGCTTAATTCGCTACTGTCACTTAAATATCCTTTTGTGTAACTGCTTTTATTTTGTGTAAATGTACAGGTAGATGCATTATCATTTTGTGCATCATCTTCATCTTTGGATACACCCGTTCGTTTAAGTACTTTAGCCACTATAAAATCTGCGGAATCTTCTAGAGTATTTGTGTTTTTTTAAGAAAACTTGTCGGCTTACCTAGTATAATCATCCTAAGCCTATAAAGAGCATTTAACGGAGTCGGGTGGTCATTCAATCCCCCTCTAGTCCTTAGTTGGGAAAACAAATTTTCTAACGCATCTTGGTTAAGCCTGTGTGTCAAAATATACTGCATACTATATCTAGTCTTAACGTCTATCAGCAAAGATTTTACTGAACTTATGGAAATCAGAATACCTTTTTGAAAATTTGAAGCGATTTTTTCCCTCTGCATTTCATTGAGTAAATAATCTTGTACGTCTGATCCAAAATTTGACCATATCCAGACTTTTGGGGAATGTTAGCAACTGGTAAATAGGAATTCATTACATCAAACCAATTGTTAATGCAAGAAATAAATGCCGCTGTGTCGACTGCTAATTTAGGATTATTACCGGGTTTATAAAAATTAAGGGCAGTCGCAGTTGTGTGAGATAATAAAGTAGCGGCAAGTTTCACATTTTGACTCTCAGCTCTTTCACATTGTATATGATTAGGCGTCAGTTTATGGCATACGTTTATTTCAGTATTGCATATTTCCAATAGAGCTTTGAGTGGCTCCTTAGAAACAATATCTCCATTTTCAAGAATAAACCCTGTATCCAATAGCCAATTACGCAGCAACTTTAATAAATGGGGGGCGTCAGCAAAAAAATATATATGAGAATTTGTATTTGGATGAATAATGAATTTTTTGTCTATGGAAATGCCGCACTGTTTCCACAAACCAATGTTACTACCACCACAATCACTAACACATGCTATTACCGTAAATCCTACAGAATAAAGTTCAATGGCTATATTATTTAATATATCAGGTGTAAAGCCTGTTTGACACGACGTTAAATTTGACGTCAAATTTGCATGTAAATTTTCGTGAAAATTTTGTATGAAATTTTCATAAAGTATTTACGAATCCTGTATGCAACTGCCGTCAAATTTAACATAAAATTTAGCACACGCGCACGCGCACTTAATCAGCTTGTTAGTGATATTTATCACTGGACTACATAGTTTGTAGCCCTGGCATGTTGTCTACAGTTTATTTTCATTTTGAAGTTATTGGCGCTTATTCATTAGTGTTATAAATTGATTTACGTGAGTTTAAAATGCCGAATAGTAGCGAAGATGAAATACATACTGCAGCAACTGCTACAGTAATGATTATCATGGCAGCTACGAAAAATAAAAAGCAAAAGAAACGAAAACTGTGGACTAGAAATTGGCTGAGGAGGAGGGAAAAAGGCAGAGGTGTTTTACACATGTTAAATAATGAATTGTTGGAGGAAGATCCGGTATCCTACACAAACTTTTTACGGTTACCTGACCATTTATTTAAAAATTTACTGAGTGCCGTAGAAGCAGATATATCACGTATCGACACATTTATGCGTGATAGCATTTCAGCTCGAAGCAGGTCAATTTGAAATGTATTTCTGTGAACAACAATAATTTTTGATGTAA
>JABXWE010034870.1:0-16793 GCA_014611495.1 Limonius californicus
TAATTAAGTTTTTACGAACTAAAAAGAGATTTGTTTCATGTAATAGAAATGTTTGGGACTCGTTATAGGAACATCATTTTCAAATTAGAACCATTTTAAAAACCCACTATAACGACTCGTTCTAATGAATTTTTTAGGAACTGACTTCCGTCATCTAATGGCAATGTTTAGGACTCGTTATAAAACATGTTAAAAGTTACATCCATTTTGAGAACTCTATAGCGTCTCGTTCTAATGAAGTTTAGTTTTTACGAACTTAATAGCGATTTGTTTCATGGAATAGGAATGTTTGGCACCCGTTATAGGAACACCATTTTCAAGTTAGAACCATTTTAAAAAGTTTATAGCGTCTCGTTCTAATTAAGTTTTTACGAACTAAAAAGAGATTTGTTTCATGTAATAGAAATGTTTGGGACTCGTTATAGGAACATCATTTTCAAATTAGAACCATTTTAAAAACCCACTATAACGACTCGTTCTAATGAATTTTTTAGGAACTGACTTCCGTCATCTAATGGCAATGTTTAGGACTCGTTATAAAACATGTTAAAAGTTACATCCATTTTGAGAACTCTATAGCGTCTCGTTCTAATGAAGTTTAGTTTTTACGAACTTAATAGCGATTTGTTTCATGGAATAGGAATGTTTGGCACCCGTTATAGGAACATCATTTTCAAGTTAAAACCATTTTGAAACCCACTGTAGTGTCTCGTTCTAATGATTTTTTATGAACTTTACAGCGACTTTTGTCATGGGATAAAAACATTTTTAGGTTATAATCATTTTTGGAAACGCACTATAACGCAGCGTTTAAATTACATTTTTAGCAACTCTAAAACTACATCATTCGTTTAATAGTAATGTTTAAGACTCGTTATAACAATAGTTGCTAGTTATAACTATTTTGAAAACGCAATAAAGCGACTCGTTCTAGTGAATTGTATACGAACTTTATAGCGACTTTTTCTATGTAACAGCAATGTTTGAGACTCTTTATAACAATATATTTATGTTGTAGCTAGTTTGAAAACTCGTAGGTACTCGTTAGAGGGATTTTTAAATAGAACTCTATAGCGACTTCTTTCATATAATCGACGTTCACGGCTTGTTCTAACAATAAGATTTTCATGTTAGAAGCTCTTTGAAAATTGCCTTAGTATAGAGAGTTTTATTCGATATTTGAAATTGATTATAACAATATTTTCTTCTTAATTTGACTATCTGATAAATTTCTCGTCGCATCTCGTGTATTGCAACTTGTATGGTATATATAAGAATTCTTATAACAAGTTTGCGTCCAAATTTTTGAACGTTTCAAAGACTTGTTATAGTGAATTTTTGTTTGTTATGACTATTTTAATACTTTGAAAACTTCGTAACGACTAGTTGTAACGATTTTTTAGCATACTTAACGAATTTATTCAAACAACTTGTTACAATGAACGTCTTTTGCAAAATCACTGGTGGTGATTTATTATACCGATTTCTTTTAAGCTAGGTACATAGATTTTTTGTTATAAATGTTTATAACTTCTTACATTTCCTTTTTTTGGTAACTCGTTATTGTAGGAAGTACAATCGATTTTATCATCAATTTTTACAATTAATTTTAAAAAGAATTTGTTCTAACAATTCTCGATGTAGCAAGTTTGTTTTTTCTTGTAACTGCTAAGAAAACCTCGCACTTCCTAGTTATAACGATTTTTTAACATTTTTCATGGCTGTTTTCATGTTAGAATGACATTTTAAAACTTCTTATAAGAAGTTTTTTTCCTTAAATCGATCGTTCTAGGAGTGTTTTAATTATAAACGCTTCTCTTATATTAACCGCATAAAATTTCTTGGCAGCGATTCGTTCTAATGCTTTCTTCATAGTTTTTATAGCAAGTATTTTGTGATTATAACAGTTTAAATCCTATTACATCTATTATTTTTACTTAATTCGTCTGTTTTCAAAACTCGTTTTAATCCTTTTTCATCGATTTTTTTATAACCAATATTTATTTTAGTGGTATGTTATTTTTTAAAAAACCAGCACTTCTTCCGTGATGGTTAAAATTGTTTGCTGTAACTTGCTCTTATTAATTCGCCCTTTTTTAAGCTTGTTTATATTTTCACTTGAACGATTTTAGAAGACCTTGTTAATAGAACATTTTTGTTATAATCAATTTAAATGCTAATTAAAACGATTTTTTTTGTTTTATGACATTGATGCTCGTATAATCCGCAACTTCCACGCCTGTATTTCCATAACTGTTTATTAAACTTAAATTATCAATTAACTTCCCTTAGATGTTGGAGACTAGACTCCTTCTTCCTATAATATACAATTATATAGCAACTAAACTAGTCTAGGCATACCAAGATAGACTGCTCCCTATATTTCATCAGCTTTTATCATACACAACCTTTACTAAGCATCTAACCTCACGCAGACTTTGGAAAATAATTTCCAGTACTATCAGTAGAAAAAGTGATTAGAAGAAAAGTAGAGAACAGTGCTTTATAAAGTATTTATAAAATATGCCCGTAACCTCTGCATGCTTTTGTATTTTAGGTCTTCTTGGTGAAAGGTGTTTTATGATACAAACTGCCACGATATCTTCGTTTTTGATAACATAGCCGAGTTTGTGGCTGCAAATGTGCAGTAAATGTGTGTTAACACGTGTATGTTTATTCAAAATGTTTAGTCGTAAACACAAACTTGAAACATTTAGGGTCTCATTAATGTTTTCACGTGTTCCCTAAACAAAACGGTGGAACGATAAACTCGCAGACAGAGTGGAGTTTCTATTTGCGTCGTGCGTACGCGTGACACTTGAATGTACCCTAGTGGTTAAACGTTTCTAAAGATCCCTAATGCATGGTTGTTATGCAAATTGCGTGTGTAATGTTACCTGATACCGTACAGTCGTTCATACACCCACACCAATAAGGTCTGTCCCACTTGCTGTTACCACTCCGAAGACATTCGGTGCTGGAACCTGGTGGTCTTCGGTTCTGTTTCGCGAGTTTCTCTCCGCGTTTTGCATATGATCAGCTGGTGCGGTCTAGTGTGCCATGGTGGTACTCCATGCAGATGACGTCTCCAAGGTGCACCTAGTGATGATATAACACCAAGGTCTGTGACGTCAGGAGTAGTCCGCCTCGCGCCTTCCTAGTCGCGGCTGTCCGCATACATTCTCCAGCCTGTCGCAAGTCACCGTCATTAACATTTTATGATTTCGGGTTTCACCATATCTAAGACTCTGCTTCGTTCAAATTGACCACCGCGAACGTTTATTTATTTACTTTTTTATTTACAAACTCGGGAAGTGCGACAAACTTGCTGCGTCAGTGCGAAAACTACTTATTGAGTGCTACCACTATCTATCAGTAGAATCCCGCTTCCTTAAAAGGATGTTCGTGGACCTTGGTGGATGTGCAGATCGCGTTCGTGTTTATCATCAAAACCTCTAAAAACTTAATATTCGAACATTTCTCTTGTTTAACACGTAACTAAAAACCTTAGAAAGTTGCTAACTCGACGAGTTAAATTACTTTTACTATTTCTCGCCATTATCCCAGTAGCTCGGCAGTAGCGCACGGGTTATGACGTTCGCAACAGTTGCGTTTGTTGATGTGCAGACCTAATTAAAATGAAAAGTGAAATAGTGATCTGCGCCTAGGTAATTATCGGAACAATGCGAGGGCAGCATTTGGTGGTCAGGGATTCCCCTAATTCTCATATGGTGGTTAGTGATCGGACGGTGGTGAGAGTGCATCATTCTGTCGTGCAAGAAAGGGTACGGGTGGTCTGCACCACCCGACACCAACAAACTAGTCGATTTGTTACCGTTTCTGACGCCTGCACTAGTTTGCCTCCCCTCAGAAAACATGTCACCACTATCAGGTTAGTAGG
The DNA here is from genome assembly GCA_014611495.1 of Limonius californicus. Taxonomy (NCBI): domain Eukaryota; kingdom Metazoa; phylum Arthropoda; class Insecta; order Coleoptera; family Elateridae; genus Limonius; species Limonius californicus. The sequence continues at coordinate 3,902 of JABXWE010034870.1, forward strand.
AGCTATCGAAAACAAGGTGCGCTATGCATTTTGCAATTTTAATTGCGAATTGTTTTGGTTGAGAATATTCTTTGTTTCGTAATCAAAGAATCTCCCTCGGAAAATATAAAAAAAACAGCATTCATTTTATTATTTAATTACAGGAAAATAATAATTGCCCACCACACAGATATGATTAGTTTAAAATGGCTTACCATTACTTGATTTCTAAAAAAAAAATTACCAACTCAGTCTTACTAAATTTCTAGTTACGTATTAATAAACAACACTATACTCCTTCAATTATTGTGACTCATCCGGCAAATGCTGAACGTCTCATTCCAATATAATTTTATTTACTTTAATTATGGGCAAGGACGGAACCATGGTTCTTTGCTGGAAACCTAGGGGCCCGTTTTTTTTTCTTCGGGATGTTTCCTCCAATCACACCAAATTGTCGGCTTTCTAAAAACAGTTCGCACTTTTTTGGGTGTTTGCAGGATTTTAAGAACACAATTTTGCTCAGTTTTTTAGCCTTCAGAGTTTCCCATCTTGAAGGCCAAAATCGGCGTGTGGAACGACCGCGATATGGTTTTAGCTTGAAATATCTATAGGACATTTCGTTTTTGTCGCCTGGTAAAAAATGAAACCTTATTTATTTTAGTCCAAATATGTTATCAAAATTTAAACTTAAATGGCCTCCTTGGGTAAAATCTTCAGTTTGGTGGTACATGCTAGTCGCTAATTATCCTCAGCATTAACCAAAGGCAAAAATACACGGAACTGCGTTTGATCTATAAATAAGCCAGAGGCTACCAAGATGTTTGCTTTTCGCTTTTAGAATGCATTTCAGTTTGGCATCTTCGATCTAAAATGATAATGTTTACGAAATGTTTTCTTTAGCTGTGCTACGAATGGGAAAAGACATTCCGGGGGCCGGGAAGAAATATGTGTTGATAAAATGCAGTCGTTGGACTAAAACTAAACTAATAAAACAGAATTTCTTCCGCGTAGAGTAACGATATTTTAGTTGTACATAATAATGGTTATTGCATTTAAAAAGATGATTGTTAGGTTTTGATTGTTGCCAGAATCGAACCGGAACTCATGAAGTTGCTACTAACCTAATTAGAATATTTGTTGGAAATTAGATTGCGTATCTTTTGTCTTTTCTCTCGGTTTACATCTTAGCTATAGTCTAAAGTAGGGTTGCATCGATTAATCGGCAAATAATCGATCAGATCGGATATTTTACTCGGTATCGGCTTTGATAATCGGTCATTTGTGTTTTTGCATATGCTATAGCAAGAAACCCATGGATGACAGAAAAATGTTCAAACGGATTGGTTACAACATAAAAATACACAAGAAACACATATTATTTCCTAGAACACACAATCAAAGCCACATAATTATATTATAAATAATCGGCGGCCGATTAATCGACATCGGCTGATAAATCGGTAATAGGCCAACTGTAAATTTGCTTATCAATGCAACCCTGTCAAACGTTAACCCGTTTCCAAACATTTGTAAGATTAAGAAATTTACTTTTAAACTTTTTTCTTCTTTGAAAGCAAAATCGTGTAGATTTTGACAATTTAAAAAATTATACCGGAAATCCGAAATTTTCTTGAAATCTTCAATGATTTTTTTTTTCAGTGTTGTGATTATTGCCAGAACTGATCCGTAAACGCTAGGCTTGTTAGATCGCTAAATCAATTGGATTTTTGAACAAATTTTAAATAATTCTTTTTTTCCTAACCAAAATGGTTGTGTATTTGCTCGAACTTTGGTAGATTAAAGGCCCTACTGATAGCATTTTTCTTCAAAGAAAATTGTAAGATTCTGATTGTTGTCAGAATTGAATTGGTTACCCAAACTGTAAGGTTAAATTAATTTAAAAGTTTTTGAAATTATACCGGAAACTCGAGCTATATTAGAGTTGAAAATAAGTTTTGTGTTTTTCCGAAATGCACTTGATAATGGTTATATTAACCTTATCGTTAGAATTGATTGTAATAATTCTGTTTGTTTTCTAAAACAAATTGATGAAAATCACAATAGTTTTCTTCTTGAAGGTGAAGTTCTAATTGTTTAGACTTGAATCACAGATATGGAATTTGTTTTGAAAATTGCACCTTTCTGAAAACCCGATTGTGTTGTGATTATTGCCTATCCTAATTAGGATTTTTGCTTTGAAAACAAATTTATTATAACAATAATGGGTTAGAAATCAATCCCGATAGGGGAAAAAGTAGAATTCAATTAAAACTAAGGAAGCAACATTTTTATCACTGATGCTATTTATTTATCTACACGTACTTTCCATTAAATGCAATACAGTAATAAAAAGATATTGAAACTAAAGCAAAAGCGTGCACGAAGTTTAAATATCGAACAATACGAAAATAAATAGTCCATTAAAATAATATACTAACATGTCTTGTAACAAAACAGTGGCAGTAGATATCGGTCGTTTCAAATTCCTTTTTAAATAAACAAACACGTTTGGATTTTAACAAAACTATTGAGTTCGATATGTATATACTCGTTAAGACAGTACAGTTTGCGGGGTCTTCACGCGCGAGTAATTATAGTTGATTGCAAGAAGTTTGTCGATCTGGTCTAGTCCTTCGTGGGGGTGCAATTGATTAATTTTGTGTATTAGAGCAGAGTGGGTTAATTTCGCTGCCGTCAGTTCGTTTCGGCTGTCGCAAGAAGACATTTTGTCCTACGCTTTAATCGTGCATGGCCTGTTTAATGGATGGATTGTCCAGTTAATTATATTCTGTATCAGTGCCCTAGAAAAGAACATGTTATCGGCCGTGTTTTGCTGGTTTTAAACTGTTTTTCTTGCAGTACCATCGGCAAAATGTGTTAAATGTTCAGTGTTGTACCGTTCATATACGTGTGTTTGCACATTATCATATACCTACTTACGCGGCATGCCTTGGTTTCTTTTCTGCTGGCTCTGTCCAAAAAAACAATATAGGTAATGCGTTATTTCCTGCGAATTAAAGTGAAAATGCCTCCAAGATGCTAGCTAATGCGAAGCGAACTGCTAATTTCTACTACTATTGCTTTAAGACACTTTTTTGCAACGATTTCACAACGAAACATATCGTGTTTACGTTTTTTAGTTATAGAACATTCTGACTTCCGTTTTGTGCAATAGGAAATATAAAAATATTTATTTAAAAATAATTTTGCAACTTCAACAACAAAGTCTTTTCCATGCATACTTGACTTGGGCGGGCCAATCTAATAACACTACAGATGGGGCCCGCGGTGACAAAGTGGTATTTATATTGGTATTTTGATTGAGCGAGATCTAAGATGCGGGTTTTCAACCATCTCTATGCACTTAGAACATATTCTGTCCATTGTACATCCTAACTATGAAGTTTACTCATCTTTTTTTTATAAAAAATTTATTGCCAGATCGCATACACACGCTATACATGGCAGTGTTAGTTATTAAAAATTATCACAATACATAACTTTATTGAGGTCGGCTTCTGCAGCTCCTCTGTCACTATTGGTTTTAACGTTTATGATTATGACACTTAGTTAGTGAGCACTATTAATTGGAATCGCTGATATCTGAGTCGTTAGGTGTTGGAGGTAATGTCCCTAGGAAGTTTTCTCTTGAGCCTGGTATGAATGGAACGTTGACCAATGCCATAGTGGATAGCTCCGCTGCACTTGTGTAGATTTTGGTAAAAATGTTCAGAGGTTTTGTACACCGAAGTTTCGATAGTAGGGATATCTAATTCGCGGTATATTTGTTTATTTCTCACATACCATGGAGCGCTAATAATCATACGCAGTGTCTTGTTCTGTAGTGTTTGGATTTTCTTAACGTATGTTTTAGATGTTGCACCCCATACATTGCAACCATACGTGATTATTGGTCGAAGCAGCGCCTTGTAAAGTAATTTTCCTCACTGTATTCTGAAGGAAGATTTTTTATTAATTAATAGGTACAGCATACCTAGTCTTGCGTAGCATTCTGTTAATTTTTTATTCACATGAAAACTCCATGTAAGTTTCCTGTCCATATAGAGGCCAAGTGCCTTATCTTTCGGGTTCCAGATGATTTCTTTGTTATTAATTATTATATTTGGTGGGTCAATAGGTGGCCGTAGCGTAAATACTTTAGTTTCGCACTTGTCAGGATTTATTTTAGTACACCATTTAGTTATTTCGCCAAACTTCGTTGCAATTTGATCTGAGCAGTTATTATGTCATTGTCTTGTCTGATAACTGTAGTGTCGTCTGCATATATAGCCATCTCTGCATCTGCTGGTTTCGGGATATCAAACATGAAGATATTGTATAGTACGGGTCCCAAAATAGATCCTTGTGGAACTCCCGCATTTATGTTTCTAGTTGTGGAGAGCCACGTTCCAATGCGAACTTTGAATCTTCTGTTGGTTAAGAATGCTGTTATTAAATCTTGAAGATATGAAGGTATTTTCATTTTCTGCATTTTAAAGCCATACACGATCTAATGCCTGTGCGACATCTAGGAAGGCAACTGCAGTATGCTATTTGGTCTCAAATCCCCGTTCAATTACTTCTGAAATTCGGAGGAGTTGGTGATTGGTGGAGTGACCACTTTTGAAACCAAATTGAAATGGCGGACGTAAGTTTTTTGTTTTAAGATGTTTCGTTAGTTTCCATTGTATTATTCGTTCGAGCGATATGGATAGGAGAAGGCTTATCGGCCGATAACCTGTTGGAGTGTTGAGAGGTTTACCTGGTTTGTGAAACACTAAGATTTGAGCTTCTTTCCACATGTGAAGAAAATATCCCAGGCGCATGCTGCATGCATTGAAGGTTGATACTAATAATGCTATAGCTTTAACTGGTAGGTTCTTGACTGCTATGTTTGGTATCATGTCAGATCCCGGGGCCTTCTATAATTTGAGCTTTTTTATATGTGATGTGATGTTGGTTTAAAGATTTTTGAATTTTCGGTGACGTTTAGAATGGTTGATTCTACGTAATACACAAAATCTTGGTTGTCTTCGTTTATTATAGTGGTAAACGTCTGCTCTAGGTGGTCCGCTAAAATTTCACATTTATCCGAGTCTTCGGTATATGCTTGGTTATTTACTCGTAACTGAGGAATTATTGTTGGCTGCCTAAGGATTCGTTGAGTGGTGGTCCATAGATTTGGATCATTGAGCGATATATTGCCTATATATGATTGGTATGTCTCAATCCGATATTTATCTAATTCACTCTTAACTCGCCTCATTAATTCATTGTGTAGAGTTTTAACATTTGCATCTCTGGTTCTTTGCCATTGTAAAGTTGCCCATCTAAGATAGTTCCAACCACATTATGAACTGTGTTCTCAAATACATTTAGTTTCAATTCCGGTGTCGGTAAAACTACAACTACAATGTGCGCTTTCCAGGGTGTTCGTGGTACTCGATTGAAATATTGCATGGAAGTTCGGGCTCCTCCCGTAGTACATATTAAAAAGATTTATGGAGATTAAAACCCATGTACTACTTAATTGAATAGTGTTGAAATTATAATCGCATCTTGAACTCCTGAATATAGTATGTATCATGAATGGTACATTTTTTAAGTTGTACGAACATTTTTAGGCATCTAAATAGATTTAAATATTTGCTAGACTGTTGGTCCCATGGTATTCTGTTTTTTGTGAAGCAATCAGTATTTTGACTACTTCATATAGTGTATATTTCTATTGATGACTAAAGCGGTCGGCACATTGCTACTGTTCTCATGCAGTATCTATCGTCTATAAAATGTTTTACAAATTATTTGTCAAATGAAATTTAGAACGACAATAGCCATGTTTCATGATTCATAAACACATATACATATATAAAAGCCATTCAACTACTTTAACAGTACCTATAATACGACAGAGCACCATCCTACTGATGCCAAATATATTTGGCAATTCAGTCTCATTTATTACCAGTAGAAAATCTAATTCGATTTGAAATCTAAACCGGTTTCTCTTCAATAAATAATTCTTGCCTATACTTCTGGTATGTATTGTGTATGCAGTGTGGATTTTCTGTTCTCCATATCAGAGATTACCCCGGTTCAGCACATTTCGTGCTGTTCCTCAGTCTAACATGCTCCACTCTTGATAGGACCTTTCACTACAAGTTGAAGACCCTACAAACACAAGGAAAACTTATTTGTCCCATACATAAACCGAACTCGATCAACTTTTAATAGCATAACTTCAAACCCAAAGACTGACCACTGCACTACCTTTAGCCTTTATTCTTTTTTTCAAACTTAAAGATAGGACATTTAAATGTTTAGATGTATTGGGTTTTAGTACTTTTGGTATCCTAAGACATCCACTTTCGGGACAGTCTCTAAATTTCCCTTCAGTTTTATCACGTTTTGAACGTGTAATCGGTTTCCAAGCCGGTTACCTGTCCTTAAATTACTGACATACTTTTTGCCAAGTTCTATCTGCGCAACCAACCATAATAAAAATTTCAATCATTGCGTCGTCGGTCAAATGCACAATTGCCGTTCATTAATTAATATTAATAAAATTAATAAAAATTTGGAAATTGTTATTTAGGAATACGTAGAAGTTGAAATTTGATATCGATAATATTTAGTGATATTTTTATGGTTGTGGTACTCTTTTTAAATGCCAAAGAAGATAAGAGGTACCGTCAAAAAAACTTACTATCAAAGGATTTTTTAAATATACCATACTTTAAGACCAAAGTACAGCCATGTAGTCAAGTCACATAATATAGTTGTAATCGGACTGTTTCGTGGCGTGGGTGATAAGCCATAGTACCGACCATGGCGTAAGTTACGCCATGGTACCGACCTTAAGTCAGTAAACAAGCATTACAATTTCAAAAGTTCAGCAATCGAAATGTATATTTTCGCGCAGAAAGTGCGAATCCATTACAAAAATTAATGATAATAGCATCGGTTCCGTTATGTTCTTTCAACATTTAATGGAAGTGAGCTTTTCTCTACTTGTACGTACACTTATTGAAACTGCCTGTTTTAAAAGAACACGCTTTATCAATTACCCGCTAACGACGGCGAGCATCAATTTGTTTCCACGTTTTATAGTGTGTGAAGATCTAAAAGTGCAAGAAAATAATTGCTTTCCTTATGTGCTAATGTTGGGTCTTACGCATGAAAATTCTCATACTGCGCGATTCATTTACGCCAAGAGAATTCTGTGTAACATGTAATTGAGATTGTTCTCTAATCTGGGCTACTTAATGTTAAAACGAAAAGACTTTGGCTCTTCTAAACACGGCAATATATCTCAATTTGCTTCGTACGCGTGTGGAGTCTATTAAACAGTGTAATTATTGTGATTAGTAGAGTATGGTTGGAGTTTCCAACAACTAACAGGATTTGTTCGCCGCTTTGTTGTTTTGATTATTACTATGTCGAACAAAACCTACATTTTCTAGTAATATTGTAAGTATAACACAATACAATAAAGCTTAAAATAAAATTGCATATCCTACGAATTTGATTTACGCATGAGTGATATATTACTACTACTAACTGACTATAAATAAAATCTTATAGTAATGACCAAACAACGGACCACTTAAAAAATGTTTACACTCCATATGCAGACATGCCGAGAAGGTGGTGTTTAAATCGTGTCTCAGTGTTTGACAACATTTAATATAGACATTTTTATAGTTATTAATCAAAGGAAGAGAACTGCTTGAGTTTTTTAATAAGCTTTTCTAATAATTTACTCAAACTATTCACCATGATATGAACGTAACAGCAAGAAAATGACAAGGAAACCTTGGTATTCGAAATTGTGATTTGGACAAGTTATATGGGACTGCCGACTTCTCCGAATGGTTGCTCCTATACTTCAGCTGTTTAGACGCATTTGTAGGTGTGTTCTGTAGATATGGGTAAACTAAATGCTTTAACTATATAAGATATTTTCAGTTATTTAAAAATATCTCTTGAGGTTTATGTCTACTCAAAAATATCCAGTACATATATGTGAATATATAAGACTACTATGTTGATTTGTATATGTAATACAATTTAGTTTTCCTATTTGTATGATTAATCCAATATTATCTAAATTATTTAAAAATTATCTTTGGCGATATTTGAAATAATTGATTTTGTAATATAATACTAGAGATATTTTCAGTTACATACAAAGGAATTCAACTTTAAATCCTTTTCGTCTAATCCATCCATATAAATTAATTAGAATTGTCTTGAGATGTTTCCAGTGTATCAAAATTAAGGTATATATAAATAGTTGCAAATATCGTGACCCATATTATAGAAAATTAAAATAAAAACATTATTTACATGATCAGTTCTATTGCCATTGGGATTTAGTTGTAAACCTCGAAAAAATTTAAAAGTCACTTTAAAATATCAAATTCGCTACATAAAAATTGGGAGATATGTAGATATTATTTGCAAATATCGTGACCTAAACGAGAATACTCAAATAAAAGCTGTTAATTACATGATCAGTTCTATTGCCAAGAGGATTTACTTGTAAACCTCTAAATTTTTAAAATATGAGTTCACTACATGGAGATTGGGAAATATGTAGTTATTATTTGCAAATATCGTGACATACACTGCACACAATGCGGGTAAAAATGAGCATTATCACTTCTACTAAAAAAATTGCGTGTAAAGTATTTAAGGGTTATTTTTAAATATCATGACGTTCACTGAATCAAGACCAAGGTATATGTTGATACTATTTTACAATATCGTAACCCGGACTGTAGAAAACTTAAAATAAAACCGATATTTACGTTATGAATTATGTTGCAAAGAAGATTTAATTGTAATCATTTGAAGTATATACAAATCACTATAAAATATCGTGATATATAATCAAATATTGATTAACAAAATGATTAGTTGCATCATCAGTACTACTGCAGAAAGATCTTATTTGCAACTTATTTAAGTTATACACAACGCAGGTAAAAATGATTAGTTTTATTATCACTTCTATCGAAAAAAGTTCGTAAAGCATTTAATGTGTTAATTTTAAATATCATGACGTTCACTGCATCCAGATTAGGGTATATGTAGATATTATTTTCATATATCCTGACGTACACTATACACAAAGCGGGTAAAGAGGATTAGTTTTATTATCACTGCTACCGAAAAAGTTTCGTAAAGCATTCAATTGATATTTTTAAATATAACGTCCACTGTATCAAGATTAGGGTATATGTATGATATTATTTTCAAATATCGTGACGTACACTATACACAAAGCGGGTAAAAAGGATTAGTTTTATTATCACTGCTACCGAAAAAGTTTCGTAAATCATTTGTGATATTTTTAAATATCTTTACGTCCACTGTATTAAGATTGGGGTGTATGTAGATATTATTTTCAAATATCATGACGCACACTATACACAAAGCGGGTAAAAAGGATTAGTTTCATTATCACTGCTACCGAAAAAGTTTCGTAAAGCATTTAAGTGATATTTTTAAATATCTTTACGTCCACTGTATTAAGATTGGGGTATATGTAGATATTATTTTCAAATATCATGACGTACACTATACACAAAGCGGGTAAAAAGGATTAGTTTTATTATCACTGCTACCGAAAAAGTTTTGTATAGCATTTAAGTGATATTTTTAAATATCATAACGTCCACTGTATCAAGATTAGGGTATATGTAGATATTATTTTCAAATATCGTGAGGTACACTATACACAAAGCGGGTAAAAATGATTAGTTGTATTATCATTACTACCGAAAAAGGTTCGTAAAGCATTTAAGTGATATTTTTAAATATCATAACGTCCACTGTATCAAGATTAGGGTATATGTAGCTACTATTTTCAAATATCGTGACATATACTATACACAAAGTGGGTAAAAAATAATAGTTTTATTATTATTTCTACTGAAAAAGGTTTGTAAAGTAATTATGAAGTCCACTGTGTCAGAATTAAGGCGTATGTAGATATTATTTTAAAATATCGTAACGCAAACTGTAGACAACTCAGGTGAAAACTTAATAATTCTACTGCGGAGAGGATTTACTTGTAAACCTCTAGTATTTAAGACATATAAAATAAGGTGACCTCAACTATATCTAAATTATACAGGAATTAAGTGATTGTTCGAGAATTATCACCACTGTAGGATACTTTTCTGCGTTAAAAAATATAATAGTTTTTTTTATCAGGTCGTACCGTGGTAAAGTCAGAGTCGTGCTTTCTTACTGTATCAGAATGTAGGAAATTGCTATTTTATTTTAAAAACTTTTCTCTTATACGGTGAAAGGATTGAGTGGGCGCAATCTGCATGTGCACTTCGTTACATGTTTTGGCTTTCCGAAAGTTGGTTGCCTTGCGATTTGGATTTTACCTGAACTTTACTGCTATAACGGTTCTAGTTGACAAAACGTCTTGTATTTAGCCATTCCAGTTCAAGCTTTTAGATTGGCTTTCCTTTCCCCACAAAGAATCTCTTTGAACAACTACTTCAGGCGATGTTACTCATTTTATAAACGCAGGCTTAATTTCAACAGCTGTTTGTTGGTTAAGAAGTTTCTTGGTGATTATTATATGGTATATTTGTATCAAAGAAAAGGGGCAACAACTTGAACAGATGACTATAGTCTGTTTACAAAGATTTGGGAATTTTGGCATTGTTGGTACAATTTTTACTTACTAACACCGGCAAAAATTCGTTACCAGCTTGTACATATGCTGCTCTTACATTAACCTCAGTCGAAAAGAAGGAAAGTCTTTATTGTTATCAGCTGTTTCTATTATCAATTGGAATCGGAAACAATTACCAAAAATATCAATGGTGGCAGTTAATATTGAAGCATACAATGCAATTTTCATTATTTGTTTAAGGAAATCTTTGCTAATTGTTTAAAAAATATATTTCGTTCTTAGTAGCAGAATGAAATGTATTTCTTGTATAACATTGCTATGTTTGTGATACTACTCCCATCGCAACATTTTAAATATTTTAAAGGGATTTTGTCTGAATTATACTTCTCACATAATTGTTTAATCCAATCATAATTCATTCGAAATACTTACATATATATCAACTCGCGCCTGGGTCGACTTATTGTAAATTTGCAGCTTTCTTCCTTGCTGACTACCAAAAATCGAAGTTTATATTTATTAATCCCATTCGCATTTAATTATAATCCTCTGAAGAGAAAGTCGCAGCTGATTTTCTATGCTGTGATAACTAATAATGGGTTTAATTGTATGTTCATATCGGCATGGATTTAATAATTATTAATTATAATTAGACGAAACGTCCAGTATTAATTAGTCAACAGTAAGCCGTCATAGGGGAATCTGTTTTGATCTCGTCGATTGAACTCGCCAAAACGGTGGTCCCGTATATGCAAAATTAGGTGGGCTGATAATATATATTGCTGCCATCTTTGCAATTACTAAAAATAATTTTACTAGGACGAGGAAAGTCACTGAACTTATAAACGAGTCATTTCACAGGCACCAAACGGTTTTATACTTGATTCGACGCCAAACACGAAATTCGCAAAAAGTGGATGAAGGAAGATCAATCTCCCTTCGTTTAGATTGGAGCTGGTGGAGCAGACTATCTAGACTCGTTTAATTTAAAGCTAGCGGAAAAGAAAATTTTAGTTTTTTTATGCGCTTGAATCAATTTCGAACTTTCAATCTGCATAATGAAATAATATGAAAGGCAATTTTATTTAGAGTTTAAGTTTGTTTTTTGTTACAAATTTCTTTATCTCTGTTTCTCGAACTTGCTTGAAGGTCGCATATCTACAATTAGTAGTGTGGTTGAAAATGCATATCTTATCGAAAATTTAGTAAAGGGCCTTATTGGAAGAGAAATTCTTGAAAAAAGGTTACAAACCAATATATTCCTAACAAAAGACAGTTTTACACTGATCAATTTGAATACCAAATTAATTTTTAATAATATGTGTATCAAGTAGAATTATTATTAATATGTAATTTTTATACGGGGCATGTAGTGTATACAAAATCTGGGATCCTGACTAATTTTTTTTTTATAACTAAAGACGATCATATCAGCAGAACTTTTCTACAGAGACATTCAGTTGTATCTACATAATATGTACATATATCCAAATATGACCATAAAATTATAATTTTTAAGTATAGGGGACCCCCATAATATTAAAACGTCTGGCCTGGAGGTAAAAATAGATATTGAAAACAGGCAAGTTTGTCAACACATGCACATTCACGTTGCGTAATTTTAATACTAAATCTATTTTTTAAGTATGCGCCAAATAGAGTCGTATTAAATATTAATTTGTGTACGGTGTCGCATTGTGAGTTAAAATCCTGAGATTTGTAGGAGCGCTCAACTGCAGGCGGCGAATGGGTGTAAATTCGAGGGAAGATACAACAGAGTCTACGGTCAAGCCAGAGCGCTCAACTGCAGGCTGGGAATGTGTGCAAATTCGAGGGAAAATGGAACAGTGGACGTCAGTCAAGCCAGAGCGCTTACTCTACTCCAAACTTTACAAAATCTAAGGGAAATTTTCTGAAAACAAGTACAAAATTGGCACACTTCGAACACAAACTTTCCACAAATCAAGCTCACACTAATACACTACAAAATACAATTTATTTTTTATCCACATTAAATAACTGCTATATTAGATAACATACATACATATATAACAAAAATCTACCAAGCCATGTTAACACCACTTAATGTTAATTTTTTTTAATATTATTATTAAATATATATATATATATATATATATATATATATATATATATTAAACAAATTGCCGTAATAAAATACATATTTACACATAAGATGCATTATAGCATCAATAACTGAAAGGAAGAAAAGAACAATGTTTTCAAATA
>JABXWE010034872.1:0-23002 GCA_014611495.1 Limonius californicus
TTCAATATTCGCTGTTAAAAAATGGCCGAAGTCGTTTATTTAAAAAGTCAAAAGAGTTATAAGCCTCGACTATATCCGCATTCTAATGATTCTACAAGATTATTTCGCTTGAGTAAGAAAACGTTCAGTGGTTAGCAAATTATTTTTTAGTGCAACAAACTCAGTCATGAGGACGTGGTTTTTCAAAGTTGCATAAAATGGAGCTTTACCAACGATATTTCAGTGAACCTGCATTTCAAAGAGATGTTGGAGAAGAACTTGAAGTTGATCAGTCCGCGGTGTCGCGAATAGCAAGGTTGTAACGAAAATAGTTATCAAAGCTGATTGTTGAATAAAATGACCACATTCGCAAGCTGCTATGCTACAATGGAGGCAAAAATGTGTGGTTTACTAAATACAATTTTCCTGTTGCAAACGGCGTAATTGACTGTATGCATTTACGTTTGCCGATATCAAAAATCACGGTGACGAATACATAAACCAAAAGGATGTGCCTACATTAAATGTCCAGGCTATGTGTGACGGTAGACAAATGTTTACAAGTATGACGTGAAGTGACCTGGGTCAGTTCACGATTCTCTAATATGGAAAAATTTAGGTGTAAGAGATATTATGATGACAACTCAAAATACAATACATACTTCTTGGTGATGATGGGCACTGATTAGAACCATTGTTAATGACCATTTATAAGAACTCTGACGGAGTTTTAATAAACTATTAAAAAAGGAAAGAGTTGCTATTGAACGTTGTTTTGGACAACTCGACGAAGGTTTCTAATACTGTAATATGTTTGCCGTGTGGAAGAGGAGAACACTCCTGCAACAGTCAAAGCATGTTTTGTTTTACATAACATAGCGAAATTTTAGGGGGAGGAAGATTTTAACGAAGAACAAAATGTTAAAGCTGATGTTAATAATCCTGAACTACAGAAGTATCCGGAAAATACTCACGTTAGTGAACGAGACCAAGAAATAAGGAGCCATTTAGTCGAAATAATCTTCAATGCTGAACATATAATTCAATGTACTATGTTTCATCATCATCAACAGCCTTTCCGTCCCACTGCTGGGCATCGGCCTCTTCTCTGCCACGTGTTTCTCCTTAGCGCTAAGGTAGAAACACGGGGGACCTACAGTTTAACGTCGAATCCGAACGACAAAAATTCCAGAGAAGGTTTTTAGCATTAAGATCCCACGGTTGCAAGCCGAATTGGGAAATTGTGTGGTGGGTTGCAGACAAGATCTTTATAAATCTGCATAGTTCTGCTTAGGTTTCGAACCCAAGTCAGAATCGACATTTTATTCAGAAAGCGAGCGCTCTACCAACTGAGCTACCACCACAACTATGTTTATACATATAAAATTCGACAAGCAGAAATAACTGCCTGTGAACACATTTGCATCCTTTTGCTCGCAAACAGAAGCATTTCCTTCCTTAACCTTTACATAGTCTATTCCACAAATGATAAAATTATTTTAATTGATGTGAATTAATTTTGTTGGTATATGGGGAAAAATGTCACTATTTCAGTAGCAGATCTAATACTTTATTAACTGTATCTCTAACTATACTCTGTAACATTTTACCATAAAAATTATACTTACCGTATCTTTATACATTTCTTCCATTCGTTGAGTTATGCTTCTTCCTTTTTTTTCTCTAACAATTACGTAAATAGCACTGATATCAACACAAGTCTGCAACAATTTTTGAATGAGTATTTTTCCGAACAATCCAGTAGCACCGGTTATTAAAACGTTGGTCTTCGAATAAAATAGTTTTATTTCACTACTCATTTTGGTGTACTACCTTTTTAGGAGGTTATTGATTACTGATGTGTGAAATTATTATTCTCTTTTATATGGTTATTTACATACACGGAAAAAGTTTTGTATATTGAAATTATTGACCCCGGTATTATATTCAGATTTTTTCGCCTATATTGAGCTAATGTCGACGTTACGGTACCTTTCTAGATATTATGTATAAGGTACAAATGTCGAATTTAAAAGGAAAAGATTTAAGGTTTTTAACTGTACCGGGGTGTTAATGACCGCTGCAGTCGAAACACCTGAAAATTAAAAAAAAAAAAATGGTTTTTGGCAGCGGGACAAAAACGTGCTAATCGCCTCAATTTATGTTCAAGGAGTATTGGAACAATGAAAAATGTTTTATAAAAATTATTTATTATAAATAAATATAAATAGATGGTAACCAACGACTAAACTTGAAATTTGTCACAGAGCAATAAATTATTTGGACTAATGACTCACATAGATGCACTCAATTATAATAAAGTAAGCATTAAGTATCCCATTAGGCTTCCAAGTGCTGTTATAAACGTGAGGTCATTGTCCATTGTTGTAAATTTTGTCAATTTGAAGTCGGTCAATCAAATTAATACCGTTACAGCTATTGTTTAAAATTGCTTATATTAATAGGTATTATTGAAGACTCCAATTAATTATTTATGTTTGCATTGTGAGTATGCGTAACTGTAACCTGCTCAGCGTTATGTATGCCCTATTTTGAGATATAAATATTATGTTGGTAAGTAGTACTTGTCAATTTACATTTACTTGCCTGCTAGTTGTGATTGTTAACGAATTGCTAGATCATGACAACTAATTTTTTCTTTATGGTCTTTCAGACCACTTGTCGCACCCATTTCCTTCTGAAAAGGGGATAAGATGTGAAGTAGCTATCATTTTCCTTACCAAAGCATATGCAAAGAAGATATTGGCACTGCTAGAATTTTTCGAGGAAGAGCGAAAGTAGGAAAAACCAACTTTGAACTTTCACTTGGAAGCATAGGTAATATTTAGCACGGTTGGGTAGTGATTTGAGAAAAAATTGTTTCAATTTGAAAAATTTTTGATACTGCTTACGGTTGAGGATATTATTTAGAAAAAAAATAAAATCGATATTGTTGTATGATCCTTGTAAAATTCTAGTTAGGTACTTGCCATCTAATTGTTAATCGTAATATAATTGTTCTAATCTTCAGAATTTGATGTTGGGTTAATCTGATCCTTGTAATTTATGTTTTGCTCAGTTATTCTGATTTCCAATTCTTGTGATTTGTTGTTGTTTAGTAGGTAATTATAATCTTTTGTAATTACATACTATTCTTAAGTAGTTTTATTATTTGTTCTCTGCAAAGGATTTTATTAGCTGATTTTACTGGGTGAATGATGTCTAAGTTTTATGACTCCTAAGCGTCTTTGCACTAGAGGGTATCCACCGGGTGTACATTACTATCAAAAAGTTTTCCAACGTCTTGTTAATCGTGTTCACACAATCGGTGAAATTCAATGCAAAATAATAGAAATCAACGAATCAGGCGATCCATTATAGATGAAAGAGAAGCGGACATCCTTGCCGCTGTTGCTGTAAATCCACGTGATTATACTGGAGGAATATTCCGAGATTATGGCATAATGCGACCTTATGGCGAATCCTAAAATCTGCATCTGCAACCATATCATATCATACTTCACCAACAACTAAGCGATAGTGATTCGTGTGATGTTTGCAATTGGTGTCTCAGTCAACTCTGTAACTTTCACAGTCGAATTCTTCAGTTTGATGAAGCTACCTTTAAAAGTAACGGTGAAATGAATATCCACACAGCGCACTATTGGTGTCAAGAAAATCTACCGTGCTTAGAAGAAGTGGACAATGAAAACAAATGGAGCCTCCACGTTTGCTGTCGTCTGCACAGCGTTCGAATAATTGGACATTACTTCTTCGAATCAACTTCAAATAGAATAATGCACACCGACTTTCTTGAAATAATTTTTGGCTAATTATTAGAAGATATTCCACTGGCTTTCGTTGCCTTCATGCGGTTGCAGCAGGACGGATGCCTAGCGCATTTTTCGGTTGTTGCTGGACGGTCAGTAGAACAACTGTTCCTCAGAAGATGTTTAGGTAGGGAAGGTCTTCTGGCATGATGCCCGCGTGTTTTCAATCTAACGCTGTCTAACTTTTTCTTGTGGGTAAGATTAGAACATCTCTTCTACCAATAACGCCCCACCATAAAGATAAACATACTACAAAGAATTCAAGGTGCTTGCCGATCCCTCTCCCCCGAAGAAGTCCTCCGAGTAACCGATAGTTGTAAAAAAGCACAACATTGTGCAAATGAGAGGGGTAGACATATGGAACATCTGTAACTATGAAAACATAAAAAAGTAAATTACTGTCTAATTCTCTTTCCTTTTTTTTAGTTATTTCCTCAGCCGTAAAAGGTATCGAAAATATTTCCAACTAAAAAGAAGTTATTTTAAAAATACCTATCGAACGACACCAAACATGACCTATACGTTCATCTAAAATTTCAAAGTTGCTTCTGTTTTTTCCTACTTCTGTTTTTAATTAATTAATTCTTTGTATAAGCTTAGGTAGTAAAAATTTGTTCGCCAACCTCACAGCTCATTGCGTTTCATAAGAGAAAGGGTGGGACGGGTGATCTGAAACAGCCTCTACATACGTTTGTTTAATTGCTGTATAAACATCCTGATAAGTTTACATAAGCATATGAGAAGTAACACCAAAAATTCGAGTTTGCAGTTTTATGTATTGCGACTAACCTAAAAAAAAATTATTTTAGTTTTAGGCCAATTGGGACTTGACCATCTGACTGTACATTTGATAAAGTTTTTTAAGCATTATCTAATTTTACTCCAAGGCAGGCTTCCGGCAAGTACTACAGTAGGACAAACTTTGAGTAGCGAATATTTAAATCTCTACTCAAATGCGATTACCAGTCAGCAGGTAGCATGTAATTTCTCAACAATAGCGTTGGTACTTATTGATCTGTGGCCAGGTCCGCTTTTAACTATCTTGGAGGATTAAATTAAAATTGCGTTAAATCCAGGAACACCCCTGCACAACGTGCCCTGTGTGGGGGTGCTCACCCAGCAAATTACAATGGCTGTTCCACATACAGAGACTTAATAAACGTCAGAAACAAAACTCTCGGTACAAGTCAACAAATTCGAAATCAAAACCAAGGCTGCACTGCACTAAGAGACCCTGGTAAAACATTCTCAAGTGTAGTATCACCACAAACTCAGATCGAGACTGACAATAACACACAAACACACTTAACAAATCAGATAACTACTCTCCTCGCTGAATTTAAAACCATGTTTGCCCAATTAATGAACTAAAACCAAAAGATGCTGAATTTACTGTCATCTGTCGTTAACAAAATAAGTTCATAATGTCCAAAACACTGCGAATTGCCATCTGGAACTTAGACGGGTTACTAAAGCATAAATGCGAATTAATCGCATTTTTAAATATTAATAAGATTGACATCATCCTCATTTCAGAAACATATTTTACAGAACAAACCGTACTCCGTACACCAAATTATAACATCTGCTCTACAAACCACCCTGCTAATACAGCACATGGCTGGTCAGGGGTTATCATTAAAAATCATATTTCACACCATGAACTACTCAAATTCCAAACCGAATGGAAGCAGGCTGAAAATGTGGAAATAAACGCTCTGCCTTGGTCGGTTGTAATATTGGCAGTATACAGTCCTCCAAGACTTCAAATTATTTCCATCCAGTACCAAACGTTTTTCCAGTCCTTAGGAGTTAAATTTATTGCTGGAGGTTACTGGAATTGTAAACACAAACACTGCGGTTCAAGACTGATGACGACAAAAGGCAGAAATCTCCTAAGAACTATGACCGACAACAACCATGACTTTCTCTCTACAGGCCAACAATCGTACTGACCAACAGAGCTAGAAAAAATTCCAGATCTGTTGGACTTCTTCGTAATGCAGTAATGCATGGTATATCACCCAATTACACTAGGGCTGAGTCTAGCGTTATACTCTCACGAACAAGAGAACGAACTGGAACACATTCCAAACCATTATTGAAGGAAACATAAGTTTACAGTTGCGAATAAAACAACCAGAAGATCTTGATACAGCAGTCCACTATTTAACTAATCTTATCCAGGAAGCAATATCCCACTGTATATAAGGGAACTAGTGGCTGAAAAATGAAGAGGTCGGGCGCGATGGAAAAGATCACTAAATGTAGCCGACAAAACAATATACAACAGATTAACACGAAAATTCAGAGCAACCCTTCAAGAATACAAATAATTCGTTCCAAAATTACATTACCAACCTAAATAAAAATGAAAGAAAGATATATTCGCAGAATACCTGTCAAAGCTAGAAAGCGCATGTCTTCAAACCATTTGAACCATCACCTACCCACGATAATCAAGAAATTGAAGATTTTCTAGATGCGCTATGCCAGATGTCCCTCCCTATAAAATCTTTCTCTCCAGCTGAAGTCAAATTCGAAATTAACAGATTGAAACAGTTCAAAGCTCCAGGACATGATTAAATAACGAGCAAAATTCCGAAAAAGCTATCGTCCTAATCACCACAATATTTAATCGCTTTCTGAACATTGCCTACTACCCCATCCTTTGGAAGTATGCCCCCATCTTGATGATACAAAAACCTGGTAAACCACCTGAACAGAAAACATCCTATAGACCGATTAGTTTGCTTCCCATATTAAGTAAGGTATTCGAAAAGTTACTACTAAAAAGAATGAGAGAAGACGTAGAACTTCTGACAGTAATCCCTCGACATCAATTTGGATTCCGCGAAAATCTTCAACTATCCACCAAACAAATAGAATTGTAAATACTATCTAAAAGCTTGGAAGAGAAGAAATACTGCATGTATCACAAGCTTGCGACAGAGTATGGTATACCGGACTGCTGTACAAGCTGAAACAATTACTCCCAAGCCTATATTACTTAATAATAAAAACAGTAAAATACATGAACACACTTTCCTAGTATTAACCCATCAACTCCGGTGTCCCGCAAGGCAGTGTATTAGGGCCGGTCTACCTTTTGTTTACGTCTGACATACCAGAGACAAACAACACCCTAATTGCCACCTTCGCTGACGACACTGCCATTTTATCTGTTCATGAAGATCCAAATTTAGCCAGCGAACGCCTCCAAGAACACTTAAACCTTGTAAACAAATGGTTAAATCGATGGCGAATAAACATCAACAAAACCAAATCTACGCAAGTTACTTTCACCACGAAATTCACATGTCCGCCAGTCAATATCGATGGTGCCCCCATTCCTGTGAAGAATGAAGTGAAATACTTGGAACTTCACCTAGACCAGAAACTAACACGTCTGCTACTTGTTACTTGTTTGTTTCATTTAGCCAGTCCCATAAACTTTAAATATTTTTGTTTGCAATATTTTATGGTTTTGTTTCAAAGGACAATATTTTACAATTTCTTCGTACGCCTTTCTTTAATCTAAAAGTTGAAAAGATACTGCAATCTTTCTACGGTACAGATATTGAGCCCAAATCATTAATAAAGTAACTCGTTTAAGATTGTATTCTTTATAGAGTTTGTTGTAAGCTCGGATGCGTAACATGAGAAATTTTAAATAAAAAAGTTAGTCTGAGCTGGCACAATAAAAGTAATGTGTGTTTTAGGGGTTGAAGTAGCTACAGGCATAGTTGTTACATAATTTACCAAAACACAATCTGGAACATGATATTTTTCTTTTGAAAGTTCGGGAGTGTTGTTTAGTCAAATTAGGAACCCATTTAATACAACAAAATGCCGTGAGCAACAAGTAAAAAATTATACCGAGCACATTTTTGTTTCAGTATTTCACTTAAAATAGCAATTTGTTGATGTAGGTCGGGCGATACGTATATAATGTATGTTAATAGTTAATGAAAGAATGTAAACACAATTTGTAGTTAAGGTAACCAACGCTGTGCACTGTGATTAAAACCAGCTCCGGAGACGAAATTGCACGCCCGTCACAAGAGATCAAATCAGATTAACATTCTTTTAACTAAAAATGCCAGCGAACATTTCAATATTCCGGACAAGCCGTCTAGAAAACCTTTTGCGGCGTGATTTACGATGTAAGTTCCCTTTGACTTTATTATTACAAGAAACAGGCCGAATCGAAATGTACGACTAGTGTTTTGTCGCATATACACACATTTGTAATTTCAAAGTTCAAAGTCTATTTATACAATTCTCCGAAAGCTTTAGATCATACAGGTCCCTAACGTGTCTTGTCACCGTGATGCTAAGAGTACACACATCTCCTATTACACGTTTAATAAAGCTAACAACCTACCTCTAGTATTGCAGGGTCGTATGCGAAGGTGGCTATTGAAATCTCGTTGGCTAACGTTGTGGTATCCCTGCCCTAATTACTATAAGTCGGAGTATTGCCATTCTTTCTTGATCCTAAATAGTCTTCAGAAGTTCAGCAAATTGTTTACGTAATTCTTTTATGAAATCCAACAGGAAACTAATTAAAAAGCCAGTGAATATTTAGAACGATTTCATCGCCTTAGAAAGAAGAATACAAAATAAGACGTACTACAAGAGAGGAAAGAGGAAAAAGTAATGAAGCACAAATAGGATATCCGGAGGTAATGGCACCGGAGCGAGAGTGTACGTAGATTAAAGAAAGAAAGGAGTGAAGGTTAACATTTATTTAAGGATGCCACACATTAGTGCTTCTCAATAAACTAAACAGTAAAATGCAGACAGCAGACATGAAGTACTTAAGAAGGGTAGTAGAGGACATACATCATGAGAAGAAAAGAAGATTAGATAGAGATACTAGAAACAGGTTAGTGTAGTTCCCGTACAAGACAAAATAGGAGAGGGTATTCGACTTCGTGGAGCCACATTAACAGAATGAGTACAGAAAGGCAAGTCAAAAAAATATGGGATGTAAACCTAACCGGGAAAAAATCAAAACGGAAGTCAGCCGAAACTTGGGACAATTCAGTAGCAGCAATAATCATACTAAGAAGGGGTAACGTGTCAGAAGGTGAAGCAGCGGGCACAAAATAGACAGTAATGGTTTATCATAGGTGAAATCTTCGACACTTAGTATAAGATGGACCGATTATGTACGTATGTCTGTAAAATATGAATTAGTAATTAAAAGTGTTGACCTAACAGCTGTATTAAAATAGGTGGCAAAAATTTAGAATTGAGTTTACCAACAATAATCTTGTTTATTATTGAGTTTAAAATGCAAAAGCAACTTACAATATCGACTGCATGCGTATAATTTTCGAAACACCGTTTTCAAAAAAAAGTTTAGGGTTCAAATTTTCTAGCTCTTATCTTGTCCCAACCCATTGAATAAAGTTGCAGGTTATTATAAGACGGTCTTTGAAAAGTTCAGGCATTCAAAATGAAGATGTTAATTTTTAGTAATCGCTTATCCCAAAACCTAATTTGCAGTTTTCAGAATGGTGGTTTTATCGATAGCCTTAACACAAATCAAATAATTTTTTCTCAAAGTTTATTGCAGCAAAGACAATTTTTACAATTCTGACTTAACCGCCAATTTGTAAAAATTGTGAACATAACATTGCTCAAAACTATACTTTTTAAACATATTTTTCTGTTGCATCTTTTGTGAACTTTGATTAAACTTTCCGACACGATGAGTATAAGAAACGTTCAGATTAATACTTTTCCAAACCATGGATATACTCGTAACTATTGATTTAGAATATTCGATATTGAATTTAAAATATTAATGGAAATATTGGTTTTGAACGGATAGGTTGTGTGCAATTGGTATAATTTAGATGGAATTTAAAATTCCATTTCAAATCACTTTGATACCAAAAGCTTTAGAAACAAACATGTGTACATACTTTTAAAGACCTCCGAAAGCTTTTTGCTTATGCTGTAAAGCTCATTTAAGACGCTCATCCTTATAACCATCAAAAAATTTATGAACATTTCAGCAGTAAAGTAAATGTAGAGCAGTACTAGAAACATATCTAAAGAGCAATGCTTTAACAAAATCGACTCTGAAACGGAAGTTCAACATACAGTGTGGAACAGCCAAATGAAATAAATTCGCTATCTCAATTATTGTGCATATTTTTAAAAAACCCCGTGACACGTTAGTTTAAGATTATAAAATGACAACGTGCAACGTAAAAATGTCATCCCAAAAATTCAACCCGCTCCGAGTGACAGTTACAACCTCCAAATGTTTATATTGGAAGTAGGGGCTTGTCATACCTCATTCTCTATTCAAAAATGTTATGGTTATAAAATTTATTGCAAAAATTAACAGTAAAAATAATAAACTATAGTGATTGACGAAATTCGCTACAACACACTAAAAACATAATAACTAATAGCGTTTCGTTCTTGATAATATAATAAAACAAAGAACACATCAATTACTAGTGTAGGAGATGTTCAAAATGCATGCCTTGACCGTCTTGGTAACATCATAATCGTAAATAAAAATATCTTCTAACATTAATCAACATCCGAGACGTGACCGACCTAATTGCAAGCGTTATTCTTCTTCTTAAGTCAGCTAGATCGCGTGGTTTAGTTTTGTATACCATACTTTTCACATATCCTCATAAGAAGAAGTCTAATAGCATAAGATCATTTGATTGTGCTAGCCATTCTATCGATCCTCGCCTCCTTATCCACCAATTTGGAAATATTAAGTCGAGGTACTACCGGTCTTTTAGTTCGTAATGGAGTGGTGCTCCGTCCTGCAGGAACTATATTACATTCGCTGGGACTTGTGGGTTTTCTTAAGCAGGATATAAATTAGGAAAGGTTGGGTTGGGTTTGGAGCAGTGCTAAATAATTATCTCCATTCAAATTTCCATCAATGAAAAAGGGACCAATGACATGGTTTCCAATTATCTCTGCCCAAACATAAACTTTTCCGGTTTTTGCGTATGTAACTCTCTCATCCAGTGAAGATTTTCTTTAGACCAGTAGCGACAGTTTTGGTGATTAACATGGCCGTGAAGTGGAAAAGCCTCATCAGAAAACAAAACATTTTCTAGTTGGATAACATTGTTATCAAACCTTTCCATCATTTGTTCACAAAAATACGTTCTTCTATCAGCATCGTCTTCTATGAGCTCCTGAGTTTGTATCAGTTTATAGGGATGCATTTTGTTTTGTTTTAATACGCGAAGAATCGAGGAATGGCTAACATCCAATGATGATGGGGGTTTTCCTCAAACTCAAGCATTACATGCAATTCGCTGTACATTGGAAGATTTTTTCTTATTTGCCGTACATGTCCAAGTTCTCGAAACTGCTTTTCAATTTTACTAATTGTCCTTTGGGTTATGGGCGGCTAATCGGGAAACGTATCATGAAATAGGAGAGCAACTTCGACCTGTGATCGTGTTCTATCTTCGTAACCAACCATCTGTAGAATTGTTACTTTATGCATTTCTGTTAAATAAACCATGTTTCTGAATTGCACTTACAAAACTTAAACAACACGCACAACGCAGACAACTACTGGCATGGGGTTACAATCACACAGCAAGTTGCTACGGCGTTTTCAACAAACCTAACACCGCCAATTATGAAGAATATTGAAAAGTTTTTACGTCTTCTTTTTAGCTGATACTGTCGAAAAAGGACACTGAAATTGTTTTTGCTTGCCTTCCTATTATCAAGAACGAAAGGCTATTAGTTATTTAGTTTTTAGTGTGTTGTAGCGAATTTCGTCAGCCACACGAATTTATTATTTTTACTGTAAATTTTTGCAATAAATTTTATAACCATTGCATTTTTGAAAAGAGAATAAAAAGCCCTTTCAAATGAGGTATCACAAGACCCTACTTCCAATATAAAAATTTGGGGGTTGCAACTGTCACTCGGAGAGGGTTGAATTTAGGGATGACATTTTTACATTGTACGATCTCATTTCATAATCTAAAACGGAAGTGTCTCGGGGATTTTGTATCGTATGCACAATAATTGAGATACTGAATTTATTCCATTTGGCTGTTCCACACTGTATATATGAAGTTAGAGCAAGTCTTCTTAAGATAACCTTATTTTTAATGTAGAAACCGCACCTATAATATTGAGTAAATCGAATTTTTGTATAGGCGTTTTTTCTTGGAAATACGGAATTTTTGCCACTAGGACTTTTTCTGAAGGTTAGAGGTTAGATGGTACATCGATTATGCCTGGTCATGTTACATTACCTTGTCACCACAGGTATTACACTGAGATAATAGTGTCTGCAGATTTTTTGAATATCAAAGTTTCTTGCAGGGAATTTATTTTAAAACATGAAAAATCCATGCAAAATTCACGTGAAAACATTGTTAACCAGCCTTGGTGTTCTGTTGTCTAAGACATTTTCATCAATTTCCTCGATAAGCGTCATGAGCCTTGAAGCTAGAATTTTGTTCTTATACATATGTATGTTGTACTGAGTGCAATTTGATTACGCAATCGATACGAAGACCAATAATTTTAAGTAACGCATTTCATGACAGAGATCGAGCAGCTCGTTAAAGCCTCGGACATTCGTACAACAGCAACCTACATCTTTGCAATCATATTCACTGAAGCTGCACATTGAAACGCGGTGTTTATCTAGAATTACATATGGTATATTGACAGAAAGCGAGTATGGTTTAGATATTTGCTACACCATGCGTGTGTGTGTACTTTGTAACACAGGCCGTATTGTATTTACTGAAGGAAATATTGTTCATACTAATTTCAATTCGCCTACCCGCAGTTAGTACAATTGATCTAAATGTAGAACTGTATTTCGTAAATTTAATAAATAATGATATAAGATTTCTGTAAGTATAAGTGAATATTAATGTAAAACCTTTTCAACAAGAAGTTTCAGTTTGTGTCGCTTGGACTAAGTTCACTTCAGTTTCTTTGAAAACTCCGCTTCCAGTTTGTCAAATACCACTAAATGCAAGTAAAAGTGAATGTTTGTATTTAGGAGTTTATAATTATATAAGTCTCTCTAGATACAATAATTATGGTATAGTATCTGTGCAAGAGGTTTATTTTGTTCTTTTATTTCTACACCTTCGCTAAATTTGAAGCGATCCGCATAAAATTATGAACCAATTTTAGCGCGTAAAGCCAACGTTCGATAGATTGTTTATCCAACAGCAGCGCCAATCGAATTAATTAAACGGTATTAGATTTTCGTTGATGCAGATGAAAAGTCAATTATGTTTTGCTTTAGGTTAAGCGTGGTAGTGATTATATCCCAACGATTTTTGTAACTTAACATAGATATTACTAATTCTGCTTTCATTATCGCAGAAGTAATTAATGCTTAGTCAATATATTGAGAATATTGTTTTAATAAACTTTGTTGGTTTATCATAAGACAGCATCAGACTACAAAGGAGTCTTCATACAGAATTTATACAAAACAAAGGTATTTTGAGCACTAGTTTTTGCAGATTTGTAAATTTGCAGTTTGTGATTGTATATTTTGCTTCAACCTTAGGTTTTTAATTAATCTAATGTTTATCTCACTCAGACCTTCAACCTGCGGGTGTTCGGAAAAGAATATTCGCTTTGTATTTAGTCGCCGTACACAATTCTCTGAAACACTGTGAAACAGAAGAAGAAAACAGATATCTTCTGTATTTCTGAGGTTACGCTACTAAAGGATTGAAGCAGTCTGATGTGAAAAGTCGGATAGGAATATGCTTACGATGCTTCCTGCTTTAACCGAAACTGATATAATCTTCAGATTTGAAATAACTTGTTATATTTTGAGTATGCATTTAAATATTAGTTAACATTGCATTAATCAAAAACCGAAATTTCAAAAATTTGTCGGAATCCTTAGAAGCAAGCTTTAATAGCAATTGGTAGCTCTTTGAGCTGTTTATCAGGTCTCATAATTTTAACACCATCTTTACAGTCCTTTTGGAAATATATATTTTATAATACAAAAAATGTGAAAGGTGCCTTTTATATATTTATATAAATTTTTGTTGATATATTGATTGAAAAATTGTAATATTTGTATAATAAACCGTGTTCAAAAACTCCCACGTTTATAGTAGGCTGTGCATCAGTTATGCGTCGGTAAATGTATGTCGCTTCATAACCAGCTGCCGAGCCGCAAACACCTGATGTTTTGAGGTTATCTAAATAATTGTTATTTGACAGTTGATTACTTGTCTCTCCTGTAAGTAATTAGTTCCAAAATCGCATTATGTACTAAAAATTATTTCTTGTAGGTAGAATTTGCGCATTACAAAATGGTGTAAATTAAAGTTCCTGGTTTATAACCTCAATTTATTTTGACGTTTATTTTGGTTCATGTTTAAGTAAAGACATACTGTGTCTCTTGTTTTGTTAACTCATGGCCTACTCCAAACGTACTAGTTTTTGAACACCCGTTATTTATTTCGTTAATTGGGCTCTAAAATAATTTATACAATTTAGGGAAGATCGCAGCCGCTTTGGCGTTTCCGGAAAGTTTGGCAAAGGATCACTTGATTTGAGTTCTGACCTACCATACAATTCCTCAAGGTCATTTTAGAAAACTTCCCTTCAGAAGAAATGGAGTTAGAAAAACGTAGAACTAATTTGACGCGAACAATTTTCATTGTAT
Source organism: Limonius californicus (assembly GCA_014611495.1). Lineage (NCBI taxonomy): Eukaryota > Metazoa > Arthropoda > Insecta > Coleoptera > Elateridae > Limonius > Limonius californicus. The sequence continues at coordinate 14,497 of JABXWE010034872.1, forward strand.
CTCAGCATTTCACATTTTATAAGGATTGGTTTAGTATTTACTGATATACGAAACATTACACATACATAAATCAACACTGATGGAGCTCCTGGAGTACCAAAACGCGTATTTCTGTCAAAATCTCAATATCGAAAATGTTGTGATCCCAATACATATTACATACATTACATATTAGAAGTATGGGAAGGTCGAATTACATTATTTCCTAAACAACCTGATGTGTAATTTTTACTTTATCACACAAAGCACATAACACGTAGCTGGTAATTTAATTGTGTTCTCACTGATAGTACTTACCGCATCCTTATATATTTCTTCCATTTGCTCGGTGAGGCGATTTTATTTTTTGTTTTTAATAATGAGATGAGTATTCGGAACACATAGTTTTAAATTGAATAATAACAACTTCTCATTACATTTATATACGAACCAAGGTATTTAACATGTGTATCTCGCCAGCAATGTATTATGAAGCGGATAACTGAGCCATGACAAGAAGCAAACTAAAGGTTTTAAGTAGAGCTGGCAACCGGATTCGGATTTTCGGATATCCGGATTTTTTTATGCGAAGATCCGGATTTTGTGAAAGCTCAAAATCCGGTATTCGGATTTATCCGGATTTCGGATTTTAGGTTTAGATCCGGATTTCGGATTTCTCACGGAGATCCGGATTTCGGATTTCTTACAGAGATCCGGATTTCGGATTTTTTTAAATCAATTTGGAATTAGGATTTCTTATGTCGATTCGGATTTCGGATTATCTATACGAATTCAGATTTCGAATATTGTTTCTATGCAGATATCGGATTTTAGAATATCCGAAGAATATTTTATTTCATACTTTTTAAGGAATGCAACATCTTAACTCCGTGAATTCGTATTTTAAAATTCGTATCTTTAAAATGCAGTTTTAGAATACTCAGATTGTCAGATTATATGATGGTATGAATTTGAATTTTGCATGTCGATTAGAGCTATTACTTTTTAAAAATTAAATTTTGTTTTATTTTTTAAAGTTAAGTTTTTATTTAAATACGGTTTGCTGGTTACCAAAAAGAGCTTGATTTAGCTACTTAAATTGTGTATCATCCAATTCAGTCTTATAACGTTATCCTACTAAAAAGACTACACTCACCAATTTTAATTTGTGGCGATAAGTGCATATACTTTAATTGCTAGTGCTTTCAAACGATTCCGAGTCTAGAATCGGAATCGCTTCTTTAGCTTTAAGAATCGGTTCGGCAGCGTCATTAAAACCGATTCTCGAGTCTAGAATCGAAATCCGATTCTAGAATCGAGAATCGAAATCCGATTCTAGAATCGAGAATCGAAATCCGATTCTAGAACCGAGAATCGAAATCCGATTCTAGAATTGAGAATCGAATATCGATTTCCGATTAAATTCCGATTCTAAAATCGAAGATTTATTTTAGATTCTAAGAATTGAAAATTGATTTCCTAATCTAAAATCTACGATTCATTTAGTTTTTCAAGAATCTGTTTTTTACTCTAAAATCGTCAACAAAGATTCGTTTTCGGGTTGAAGGATCGCACAAACAAAGACAAAATTTTTCGGAGTACTGATAATAATCTTTCGCATCCTTCTTACTAAGGTAATCTTAAGCTTCCTATTTAAATAGGGGTTTTAAATGCACAGTTCCTCATGTGCGCAAACCTTTCCTACTTATTGTAACCACCTGTTAATACCATTTTGCTGTTTAACTATGCTTTATTAACACGGTAAGCGGTTTAATACCCGATTGCTCAATAGTAAATTTTATTACGCGTAAAAAACAATAAAAACAAATATTATTGTAAGAACTCCCTTAAGCTATAATAGCTCTTTGAGTATAAAAACGTTTTTTTAAACTGATTCACATTATTAATTTCTTTGAAGCATATTGGCAATTTATTTATAATTAATGTACAGGTATGACCAGGTGATTTTATATAATTTGAAGTTTTGAACACGCCTAAGTGTATGCTATTACAGTTTGTAGTAGGGTAACGGTAAATATTTCCATTTAAGACAAATTTATCTTTATATTTTGTAAAAAATAATGCCGCTTTATAAATAAGCAGTGATGCAACTGTTAAAATTTTTTTGTCTTTAATAGGCTCTCGAAGTGAATCTCGGGATTTCATATTAAATATTGATCTTAAGATTCTTTTTTGTAAAATAAATACCCTGTGAATATTCCCCGCGCTATCACATATCAATATGTTGTATGTTACGACAGATTGCACTAATGCATATTAAACATTCATAAGATGATCCTGCGAAAGTTCCGCCTTTAACTAGCGTATTGCAAAACGTGCTGCTTAATCTATTGCATATATGATCTACATGAAGTGACCAGTTTAACTTGTTATCTACATTTATTCCTAAAAATTTACACGATAAGCCAGTGTTTAAAACTACATTATTACATCGGAAGTTTCAATTAGGCAGTGCTCTTTGTTTATGAAAATGTATACAAGACGTTTGATTAACATTCACCATTAAACCACTTTTTCCGCACCAATCAATGAAGGCATTGACTGCCTTTGTAATTTATTTTCATCTTGAATCTTGTAGTTCCTTCACCGCTTTTGCAGATACCGCTAAACAGGTAGGTATCGTCTGCATGTAGTACGAGCCAATCTCTTTCGACATTGTTGTCTAAGTCGTTCACAGAAAGAATATAAATAAGAGGACCCAGAACTGACCCCTGGGGGATTCCCAAGTCCACCACGAACTACTTTAATAATCGTATCTCTACCATGTAAGTACGACATTATAAGGTCATTCACGACACCCCGAACTCCCATGTGATCAAGTTTATTCCAAAGAAAAGCGTGATTAATTAAGTTTCAATAAAAGTGATCAATTATCTAAAAATTAAATATTAAATTAAAACAAATGGCACGACATGTTGTATATTGGTACTTTTTTAAATAAATGTATGAAAATTACTGCCGTAAGGAAGTTCGTTTTGTTAACCTAACGAAAATACTGTCGAAATAATTATATAACAAAAAACAAGTAACCGAACTTAACTGTCCTTTTAGTAGCTATACAGAAACATGTCTAAATTTACAATCACAAGACCGACGCTAGGGTACAATAAGTAGGCACCATAGCGTTTGACCAGGGGCCTTCTTGGAAATGCTTAAATGCTTTACAGAAATATACAAATGAGTGACCGCTTCCCAGCTTCAAAATACCTTTTTGTCGAATGGGTGAAACAGGTTTATTAATAAAGGTAGACCGCAATTTTACAAAGGGTTACTTAAGAAACTACATTAACATTTAAAATTTTTAGAAATAATTTTATCTAACCCAGCTTGCTTACATGTTTATTGTTTATTTGAATTTTAATATTAAGAGTTATGTTTTATTTGTTAGGTCATTGGGTGTAATAATGTTTCTGTTTATAAGTAGTTTTTTTGTTTATTTTATGGTATTAATTAGTATTTTATAATAATTGAAAGAATGAAACTTATAACTAATATGTTCTCTTATAAATTTTTAATGTTTTGTGTGTACTTTTATTAATATTTCCGTCGTACCCATCACTATTTAGTGGAAGGGGGGTAATAGCCTCGTTCGCCAGGAGCGCGCTGGCTTTGTACACCCATTTTTTTCTGTCTTGAAATTATACGTTTTATAGATTTTGCGCCGACGCGACATTAAATAACGAATACATCCAGATAATATATTTATAACAGATTTAATGATTTTAAAAATAAAAAAATAAAGACAATGGAAGTCCAAACTACTGATTTTATTTCAACCACATCATTGTCTACCACATTCAAAGAGATTTAATGATAATTTTGAATAATTAAGTTTAAAATGAGGAACTTAGACATAGGCAGCGATTTTACTGGAATACGCATATACCTACAATTTTTATTTGAATTAACTGCATATTCATACAAATTCTACATGCCAGATTAATGCAGACTGTATTTATGTAAATTTACTTAAATGTTTAATTTCATTTAATAAATACACGCACGCAGATAAATTCAGATTATTGCTTAAATCCGAATATAGGATTTTTAAAAAAATCCGGATAGCGGTTTATTTAGGGTAAATCCGGATATCGAATTTTTCGGATATATCCGGATATCGGATTCTTCGGATAAATCCGGATAGCGGATTTTCCGGATGAATCCGGATAGTGAACTTATCGGATACGGATTTGCAAGACGGATTTTATCCGGATAGTAAAAATCCGGCGGATTCCGGATTATTCGGATACCGGATAATTTAAAATCCGAAATCCGGATTTTAAAATGTAACGGATTTGACAGCACTAATCAAAATATGTAAAATTTTTGTTATGTGTTTACAGTCCTCAACTGTGATATGAATGTTAAGTTAAAATGTTGTGTAAATATGTTTTTGATATGTAGGTAAATATGTTTTTGATATTACCCAGTTATTCAATAATCATGTATGATTAAACGAAATAAACTACTACTACTAGGTTCTAACACGTTGACTTTTTGTTGAGTTTGACTGATTTGTCATTACTTCATCTTCCCAAGTTATAGACTCAGATGTTGCGATTACCAAAGAAGTTCCTAAGCGTGTGTCATACAAGTTGGCTAAAGACATATTTTCTTTATTATGCAGAAGTCCATCAAAAATAATAGAAACATTACTATCAGTATTCTCTTCATCAGTCGGCGGGAAATATTTTAATCCCGAACTTGATCCTTTTACATTTGGGTACGTACCAGAAGGATATATAAATTAAAGCAATTTCTTCAGGAACTATATAAATTAAAGAAAATTTGCTTGATATAAATATTAGCACGTATTTCAGATTTGGGTAAAATAAGTACAGGGTCATCACATGAAAATTTGAGATTCTACTGCAACTTTATTCTTTTTGGAGATATCGGAAGTTTAAAAATGCTTCAGTGAATAATTTTTAACAAGACATTGTTTTTCTCACTAAAACAACCGAACATTGCATTACAGAGATATACATAGCTATCAATTTTGCTTTTTCTTATGAAACACCCTATAGGTATACTATTTTTATACTGTTTCACTTTACATGAGGACACCGAAATACCTTTTTTATTTTAAAAGCAATCCCTACAAAATTTTCATAGCTTATGCAGACCACTAAGATACATCTTTTTGTAGATAGATTTTCTTAGAGCCAAACCCCAACCAATTATGATTGAAATAAATAGTAGCGTTTCAGGTAAAGTCATAGTAGCTACAAAAATGTATTAGAAAAAGTTGTTGCAAATAGCAGAACTTTACCGGAAACGCTACTTCTTATTTAGAGTTTGGTGTCCTCATGTAAAGTGAAACATACTGTACAGGGTGATTCAACGATTAAATAAAGTAAGTTTGCGCTTTATAGGTAAATGTTACCAATAAAATGAGTTTACTATATTGCATGGTTAATAAGTGCGCACATTTTAAAATTATTTAGGACTATACAGCATGCGCCAAAAAAGTAGGGCAGTACAAAATTGAATTTTCTAAATGGAACACCCTATATTGCTTATAAGAATTGACCTGCAACAATGGGAATAATCTCCAGAAGAAAAGAAGCTAATGTTTGTCAAAATTACACAAACAGCTAATAATCGCTGCACTTTGGATTTGCGTAAGACATAGCCATATTAGACATATTAGGCTTTAATATTCTGAAATTTACGAAAAGAAATACCTCGTAAGAGTGTTTGTACTTACCTTCTAGTTCTTCATCTTTTTGTATGAAAGCCAATCGTAATATTTTTTTACACCTCGTCGTCATCTTAAAATTGCTTAGCACTTGTAGGTGGAAGTTAAAAGAAAAAAACACTTCAAAATTATTTACCAACATTTTACTGTAGAAAATAACTTCAACCTTTTGGTCTCGAAAAAGCCCAGACAGACTGTACAATATGTTGCTGAATGTTTTTTTTTTTGTTTTGAACCGATCAAAACATTAGAAAAGCACTGACATTGTTGTACGTGTCCTGAAAGCGCTTTGCATTTCGAAGTTTACACTTTTAGGTATGGTGCAGAGTCAAAAATGTTCCCAAAAATAGTGTACTTTTTCAAAATTTCGGAATTGCGCAACCCAAATTAGTATTTGGAGTAACTTTTCTTGATAAAATTTTGCTGTAAAAACATAAATTCAACCATTTGATCTCGAAAAAGCCCAAACAGACTATATAATATGTTGCTGAAAGTTTTTTTGTTTGTTTCGAACCGATCACATATTAGAAAAGCACTGACATTGTTGGTAGGTGTCCTGAAAACGCCGTGCCATCGAAATTTACACTTTTATGCTACGTACACACGAAGACACTTTAGTGTCTAGATAAAGTTTATAGATCGAGTGTCGTCGTATGTACACCATCTAGAGCTGTGTCGCTAGATCGGACATTTGATATCTAGACATCGCTGTCGCAAGTTGGTAGAGCGCTGTGGGAACACTTGTTTTTCGGAGTGTCGAGACTCGAGCTAGCTATACCGGCATGGTGGAAATTTATTGCCTAGAGCAGGGATGGCGAACCTTTTTCATTGTCCGTGCCACAAACTTATAAATAATCTTTATGAAATAACTAACGTGCCACACTAAAATTGTTTAACATAAATTATGATTCTTGTATTTTTCTCTTTTTTTGCTTTTTTATTATATATATTTTCTTTACCTTTCGCTCTCGAGAAAAAAATTATTATAATTTAATAAACAAAGAAAGAAAAATTTTTATTACACTTCTTCTTCTTCTTTTATTGTAGGCAGTAGCCTGTTTTTCTTCACACTAATTCTGTGGTGTTTCCATAGATGTAGATTGCCAGCAACAATTTTATTAATATGGTATGATTTTAAAAATTACATCTGTTATAATTTATTAAGAGTTATTTAAATGTTCTACAAAGAGACATAAACCTTTGTTTTAATGTGATTTTTGTTGCTGCATATGAGATGTTAAGGATTTTATATCTGGATTATACTTTGTTATTTTTAAAAGTACGCATGCAGAGCTTGATTCGTCCGTCATCCTATTTATAAATTTATTTTTTATAAAATTCATTTCAGAAAATAGTGACTCACATTTCTCTTTACGATCCACTCTTTAATCCAGTTCCCAGTTAACCAAGTTCGCTTTTCATAACTTTTTCTTTTTTTTTTAAATACAATTCATAAACACTGCGGCCGCTAAACGACGGCTTTTTCTTGACATGGTCAAAAAATATAGGTTCTATTTTAAAGTGTCTGTGTCTACTGTTCAAGGCACGTGTCAATACATGGCAGAGAAGTCTAGCAACTTCAGTCTAGTGTTGTATCTAGTGACACTGCTCTACGCAATAGTTTCCACAAATACGCCACGCAGTGTGAACACACCGTAGAGCAATCTAGCTAGACACAAGTGTCGACATTTAGGTGTCTGCGTGTGTACGTAGCTTTAGACCTCAAAAGGAGAGAGTTTTTTCAAAATTTCGAAATAGCGCAACCCTAATCCTTTTATGCCATAAGATCACTATTTGGAGTAACTTTTCTTTGTAACAGTTTACTGTAGAAAACAGCTTCAACCTTTTGGTCTCGAAAAAGCCCAGACAGACTGTACAGTGTACAATATGTTGCTGAATGTTTTTTTTTGTTTTGAACCGATCAAAACATTAGAAAAGCACTGATACTGTTGCACGTGTTCTGAAAACGCTTTGCATGTCGAAATTTACACTTTTAGACGCGATTCCAGGTCAAAAATGTTCCCAAAAAAGTGTATTTTTTCAAAACTCTAGCTATGACACTTTTTTTTGGATAAGGCCTCAATTTGTTGCGGCATTTATATGCCCCATAAAACCTTAAGGTTAGTGTTGTAATTACTAGAGCTCGGAAATATATGCATTTGCATTTAGTTTAGCTTGAAAGGCTGACATTTTTATTTTGCGTGTTTTTCATATTTCAAGAATATTTCGCATATGCGTGCATATGTAATTGAACTCGAGCATGTATAATACATAAATTCGACCTTTTTACTAAAATTTAGTCAAAAACATACATTTTTCTTACCTAATTTTATTTCTGTGAAATCTGTGAAGCATCTGTTGCACCTGTATTTTATGGCGGATATTATTCAAAGAATATTTTAGGCAGTTGTTGCAAAAGAGAATAGAGGGTTTTCCAATTTGGAAATTGTAAAAATGCTTAAGCGGTACCTTATGTAATCTTCTATCTTCTTATCTTAGGTTTTACCCCTAAACTTCCCAGAAAATTGCATGCCAATGGCACTGTTATCCCAGAACTGGTAGCATTTAATTTCAGTTATTCTTTAGATATTCTCAACTGGTGATATGTGTACTTAATAAACCGATATCGTTGTATATATTATTATTTTCTTTAAATATGTAAATGCATAGGTATATGCGCTGCTTCTGTTGTAAATATTAAGTTTTTTGCATATTTAATGCATATTTAGGTAAATTTATAGTGCATATAAATTGCACATTTTAAGGTTTTTTAGTGCATAGGTTTCTGAGTTCTAGTAATGACAA
>JABXWE010034873.1:0-13235 GCA_014611495.1 Limonius californicus
CAGCAAAAATTTAATGTATGGATTGGAATACCTGGCGACCATATCGTAGGTCCCTTATTAAACGACGGACACCCTACTGGAGAATTATACTTGGACATGCTGTAAAACCTCATCCATCCGTTAATAGTTGTGATTCCTGAAAATAATCCAAAAGTATTTGACATGGATATCATATTCAAGGAAGATGGCGCTCTTCCGCATTTTAGCAGACCCGATGCAACGTATCCTCGACGATGCACCGATCGTCGTGTTCCAACAGAATGGCCTCCGCGATCCCCTGACTTGAGACCGTTGAACTTTTTTTGTCGGGGTATCTTAAATCGAAAGTTTTTCAAACAGAACCCGATTCCCTTTTGGTTTTACGACGTAAAATAACAGACGCTTGTGCAAATATCGGAAATGAAACTTTCCAGAAAGTACGGGAAGATAATTATATTAAATAGGCTTTTCTGTTGCCAACAAGTTCAAGGAGCACACTTAGAACATTAATTTAAATAGTATTACTATTCAGTTTTTGTTTTATAGAATAAGTTTTGTTGTGTTTTAGAATCTTCTTCTGCTTCTTCATTCTTCAATGGTGAACATTTCGAATTCATACCTTTTTTTGCTTTCATTCTTAGTTTTTTCCGTAAACTTGTTGTTTTCAATCATCTGTCATTTTTTTCCGTATGAATATTTTTTATGAACCTCAAGGATCAGACACAGAATTAAAATACCTTCAAATGAAGTCACTCGAGCCCCACCGCCATTTAAAAAAATAGTTCAATATGGCGCCTAGTCGCCATTTTGAAAGTTATAAAATTTAAATATGGGCTAAAAGGTAGTATTTAGTTTCCTATTAAAGCACATAACATTTTGTGAAGAAATATCAAGTCGTTCAAATGTTAGTAAGGGGGGAGGACATTTTACAACCACACTATATGAAATAAATCCCAAATGCACAAGTATGGTTATTAAACAAGCAATGGTGGGACAGTTATTACTAAAATGTTATTTCATTTTAACTGTAATCTGTAATCAGGAGACGGTCTTCAGCAAACATTACACGAGGACACGCTATCGTAATTTTGTTTTGATTGCAACGTAAAATAAAGGGAAAGTTCATAAAGTAGCATATTTGTAACCTGTAACCAAAAAGAAGGAGATTAATAAAAAAGTGTGGCAAGCTTACACATTTCGCAATTTTATTTTGACTGCAACTTGTAACAAAGAGAAGGCCTTTAAACATAAAGTGTGTAGCTTGACAGTTTTAGTTACAACTGTTTAGGCAGTGGTTTTCTGCCTACTGTGTATATGATTTAAATGTACAGTCAACAAATAAATATTTACAAAAATATTCGTAGCTCATAACAACATCTGTTGAGAATGGCTTTAGAAGGTCTAGGCGGGAGGGTGACGAAGTTCACCCGTCTATGGAAGTGTTTCTCGAAATGTTAAGAGTAAATAGGGACAGTGGGGAGGAACAGGGCAGTCTGCTGATTACAAAATTGTTGCCAATTAGGCGTAAGTTTTGCATATTTGGCGTCATAACTGATTAATAGCGTTAGCGAACCTACTAACTGATAGCATCGCGATTATCCTCTAACCTGCGGCAAGGTGTGATAATAGAGTTACATTTATGTGTTTACTGCGCTGGCGAGGTTATGATTTATGTGTCATGAAGTGTTATATGTGTTTACCCAAATGGTTGCGTATTATCTGCTTGTTATTATATGTGGTTTACAAGCATTGGGTCCTATTATCGTTATTACACAAGACTGACGTATCTATGTATCTAGTTGTTGGAAATAGTAACGCAGTGAATATAACTAGCTATATGAGTAGATAGTGTATTTGGCATGTTTAATCAGTGTTTATCTAGTAATCATTCGGGAGGTAGTCAGCTGGCAGAGATGGTCTCGTAAAGGCGCCTTCGTCGAATAATTATTATTATTATGAATGTTACATCAATGCCAGGATAGCATCGACTGGCTTTTACGCGGGGGATTGGCCGACTAAGTTCGAACTCTTCCCATCGCATGTGGGGGCTGAGGAAGCTGTCCCCCAGGCACTCCTGTAAATAACAGAGTTATAGGCTGGACGTAGTAAAAGTGCTTAGTTTCCTCTGGGTGATTGGTGCACCAGATGGTATGCATAACTGTAGTAATTAATCTATGATTACGAGTTGCTGCTGCCATATCAGTTAGCCAGTAGATGAGCTTCCGTATCCTGTTCGAATCCAAATCCAGGAATATTGGGCTGGAGGACCCCCGGTGATTTCTACCGCCTAATATTTATTGACAGATCAGTAAGTCTGTCTGTTACTATCTTTTGCATGCCACCTGCCTGTCGCCGCAAGTGTTTTCTGACCGCATTCGAAATTTGTTTACCCAGGAACTCCATAAATGAAATGCATACGCGCTGCAACCTTATCAAAATTTAAAATTTAATAGCTTTTATTCGCCCTCCACCGTAAAGTCGACCCCAAACACAGTAACTAAGACAAAAGTTTCGTAAGTTAACATTTTTAAAATTCAGTAATACCCAAACAAGGAAAAGTCAGTAAGATAAAGTGTTTAAAAAAAGTGTGTGATACTTTTGGACTACACGCTGTTACCAAGAAGAGGCTTACAAGGAAAGGTCTGTGACTTAATTTGTTAGTTGCAACCTGTAACCAAGAGAAGCAATTTTACAAGGAGTGTAAAAAATGACATATGCCAACATTTGATTTGATGGTAGTATGTAGCTAAGGAAAGCACTTCAAAAAAAATCAGTGGCTTAGCAATTTAGTAACAAGCTACAATCAACAGAAAGCCTTTTAAAAAAGTGTGCAACTGTTTCGTAAAATTATCTGCAACCTGTAATCAAGAAAATATTTCTAAGGAAAAGTCTGCACGTTAACATTTTTGTTACAACCTGCCACCAACAGACAGAACTTTACAATAGTGTGTAGGATTAAACGCGCGAATATTTTACTTGATTGCAATCTGTAACAAAGTAAAAGCTTCCAAACAAGAATTCTGTAGCTTAACATTTTTGTTGCAGTGTGTAATCAAGAATAGGAACTTAATAGCAAGTGTGTAACGTGCCACTTTCGTAGCTTTACTTTGTCTTCCATCTGTAACCAAGAAAAAGTCTTCCAGAGTATGTCCATAGCTTGACATTTCAGTTGCAACCTGTAACCAAGAGAAGGTACTAAGGAAAATTTAAGTAACATTAATTTGATAACATTATCCTAATGTTAGTAACTTAGAAAAAGCTTTTCAAAATTTGTTTTGAGTGTAATCTGTAGCCATGAAAAGGCCTTCAAATAAAAGCTCGTACCTTGACACTTCAGTTGCAACATGCAATGAAGAGAAAGTGCTTAAGGAAAGTGTATGGAGAAATAATTTTGACTGCAATATGTAATCAAGAGAACATTTCCAGATAAAGTCTGTAACTTTTCATTTTAGTTACAATTTCTAACTAAGCGAAGGAATGTAGCAAAATGTGGACAAGATGACTTCTACGAAAATTTTGTTTGATTGCAATCTGTAACCAAGAAAATATCGTCAAACGTAAACTCGGAAACAACGTAATTTGACATTTTAGTTACAACCTGTAACGAACAAAACGAATTTAATATAAATTGCGTAGGGTGATAATTGCGCCAGTTATTTGACTGCAATTTCTAATCAAATATAGGTTTTCAAGAAAAAGACCGTTCTTTAATATGTTTGTTAGAGCGTGCAATCAAGAAAGAGAATTTGATAAAAAATGGCTATATTGATGTTTTTCATTCACACCCCAGGATGTAATCAAGAAGAAGAAACCGCAACTTGCCATTTTAGATGCAAAATGTAATAAAGAGAATGTATCTAATAAAAATAGGTTGGAAGGACACCTTTCCAATTTTATTTTAATAGTAGTCTGTAACTAAGGAAAGACTTTCTATAAACAGTATGTAACTTTGCATTTTGTTTGCCACCTGCAACCAAATAACGGAACTTAACAAAACTGTGTAGGACGACAATTTCAAACATTTATTTTGACTGCAATCTGTAACCTACAACCTACAGCAAGCCTTCAAACATAAAGTCCATAACTTAATATTTTAGCTACAAATTGTAACCAAGAGAACGAATTTAATAAAAATTTGGTAGCACTTGCGTAATTATTTTTCAGCTGTAGTCAAAATCCAACAACAGGATTAATATAAAGTGTGTAAGGTAGTATTTTAGAAATTTTATTATGATTGCAATCTGTAACTAAGAAGAGGATTTCAAAAACAAGTTTGTTGTTACATTTTTATTTTGCCACAATGTGTAACCAATCAAAGAAACTTATGAAAAAGTGGTGCCACGTTCCTGAATCCTGAATTCAAAAAGAGTAAGCTAAAGCAGCTAACAGGGCTACTTACAGGTCACTGTAGCTGAGGCAACACCTCAACACAATAATGATCCTACATATAGAAGATGCCATAGAGGTTAAAACCACATGCTATATATTCTTCCATTGCTAACCATTGGCAGCAAAAAGATTTAGAACATTCGAAATCCCTTTTTCGGACACAGACAAGCTCCAGGCGATCCTCCTCGGAGACATTCTGAACTACGTGAAAGACATAGGACTATTTGAGGAAGTGTAATCAATATAAGGGGCACAATAGGTCCACTTTGCGGCAGTGCAGTAGGTCTAAAACGACACCCTAAATGAAGAAAAAAAAACATCCCTGTGTTGACGTTTTTAAAATTACCCAGTCTTTTAGAAGTAGATTACAAAATTAAATAGAGCGCGGTGAGGAATTAGAATCAGCAAGTCACAATTTTACCTTTAGTTAATCTGAAAATAGTATTTATTTTTAAAATTGACTGTTCTTTAGTATTTGTGTGTATTTCTTGGTAGCCTAATGATAGGCAACTCATGTGAGCTAATGGAAACCCCAACGATTTTAAATATTAAGTATAAACTAGTATCAAAATGTCATAACAAAGCAGTAGCTTTGCTGTTTCGTTACTGCCATTATTGTCTAACCCTCGTACTGCGGAAAGAACTTTAGTTACACGGAAGGCCGCAAAGGGTCATTAGTAACCCGGCGATGGTATTTTTGTGTTTGCATATAAATTTCAGAATAATTTAAACAACTATCACACTTATTAGTATATATTGTTTTAATTGCCTACACAGATAGCAAACCTTCCTCTCTCGAGTGAACCGAGCGGATTATCTCAGGTATACCAAGCATTTTTTCCACGAAATCTATTCTAAAGCATCTCCATAACTCATGCTTGGAGGAATAAGGAAACACCTAGCCCAGTATTTAGGAAAATGGAGGCAAAACAGACCCGGTTTCCGCCGTCCCAGAGCCAATCAAGCTCGGAATGTAAACAGAACATACACTTTAGTAAGAAAATAAACTCATTATATCTTTCAGTGAAAGCTGTTATGTATCCGCAAAATATATTATAAAAATATCTTACTGAAAAGGTTCTATTTATGTAGAAATATATTAAATGTTGCTTACATTATAATGAAGTTGTTATATTTCAGGTTATATCATAACTTCTCGTATCTGCAATCACGGCTAATAAAATCGCCTTTAATCACTAGCACATATATGCAAACGTTTAAAACATTACAGCAAACACGAATAAGTGTGAAATACGAATGCAAATTGTTTCCGGAGATATATTGCAGTCGCAAAGCACCTCAGGTGCAACTCTGATTATCTCAGTTACAACGTATGTTTATGTCTCTACTTTATGCCGTGCACTGTGTTCCTTCACATCTACATCTAGACAGGATTATCTAACGGAAAATATTTCTTCTTTATGCAGCAAGACTGCTTGATACATACCCACTGCGACAAAAGCGTCAACTCTTAACATACATCGTTTACTTTTCCACTCTACAATAAGAAAGTTCTGATTCGTGAAAAAAATTTGTTGACTAACTTTTAAGGGAAATATCCATTCAGAACCTTTAGAAATTTGAAAACCTAGTTTTTAAATATTATTTGCTGGAATATAACTGGAGATTTAAGATCTGGAGGAATATTAATAACTGATCCCTATAACTCGTTGACACAAATGGTTTCGTCGTTTTGTTTTCCCAAAAATGATTGTGAATTGTGAAGCTACCAAAATGTTGTGTATGGTAAATTCTTTTATATCAAAAATGGACTCTCAAAAAAGGTAGTACACGCTGAATAGCAGTTTGTGCAATATGGTCATAGCGAAGGATTTTAGGAATCTCTTGGACACAAAGCATATACAACGCAGAAGCTTTAAGACAATACAAACAGGATAGGACTGGCAATTACTACACAATAAAAAAAAATAGTAGCAGTATTTTTCGTATCGCAGCACTCTCGCAAAGCATGAAGCTTCGGTCCCACTACTACGATACAAAAAATACACAAGATTACAATGCATACTAGAAAGAAAAATGAAAGGAAATGGGCTTCTACGAGGATGGAATACATCGTGAATGAGCAACATAAGGAATTGGTTAGGCTTGAACAGAGAAACGCTTATGTTATGGTATAGGATGTTCAACCAGGACTGCGACTGGGGCCGGTGTTTTCGAAAAGGCGATCCCTGCGCCATCTATTGATGATTTCTTAAAGTGCTCACTCTCCTCCTAACTAGCTCCAGGTGCCGCCGGTTTCGCTGGTCTAGCGGTTAGTGCATTTGCTTTTGGATCCAAGGGACGCAGGGTCGAATCGACCCGATGTCAGTGAGATTTTTCTAGCGGGGAAAAAGTGCACCTTCTATTGGATAAGAAGTAAAGCCGTACCACTACGACGTGTGACACGTTAAAAATCACTACACTGTGGTTGGAACCACCCCAGATAGGCAGACATTATAGTTAATGTGTACGATGGGCCACATATGGCCTGAGTGGGAAGAAATGCTTAGAAAAGCGTGTTCTAGATCTCACTCTTTATATACAACACCATACAATGCAGCTGCAGATGCCGAAACCACAAGGTCCACTTGCAACAGCCTCAGTATCTCGTTGAAGTTAAAATAGTGTTGAGTGGCCTACATAACAATAATGTCCTAGTTGCATAAACAACGTTATGCCATCAGGTTTTGTGTTTTGCCTTACAAAACGTAGCGCAGACTACGAAGTGTTTATGGTAACTCTTTTGGTTGTTTTACTTTCTTCGAAGATATCCGGGTTTATTGCGAGTTGCACGGGGGCACCTGTTGCCGCCATATCTGAAGAAACCATGAGCACCGCTACGGTCATAATGCGAACCGACCCTCGTCTAGCAGTGAGACAATTTTCCCACATACCCAAAATATAGGTAAGAAGGTTTTGAAAAATCACCTGCACATGTCAAGAGTATACTCGGTAGAAGCCTCACATCCCCTCAACGTCGCCAACCTTATTACCCACATTTTAGCTCATCGGAACATTTCAACGGTACGCCACCCTGCTTAAATTAACAATTTGTTTTTTTGCAATTTTTGTTATACCCTACCTTTGGATGCTTACATCTTTTCACTTGATTTCAGACGTTTCAGAAGCTGTCTAAAATTTAATGTCTTTTTTTTTATCAATAGATCAAGGAAGGAGGGCGTGCCTTTCTTCGTTGACATTCAGTATACAGCCAAGTAAAAACAAATAACATACGTCAATAGTTAATGAAAGACACGTAAACACATTATACGATTTAGAATTAATAAAATACAAAGGTAGGGAACGCTCTGCACTGGCATCAAAACCAGCCCAGTAGACGACCCTTGCCCGCACGCCACTAGAGGTACATTCAAAATAATATTCTTTAACTAAAAATATCAACGGACACTTCAATATTTTGGGAAGCCATCTCGGAGACAATTTATGAGCGTAATTTACGATGTAAGGTGATACGTCACTTCGATTTCATAATTCCAAGAAACAGGCCAAAATCATTTGTTGTTGACCTTGCGCTAACACGGCAAATCCTGAGCTTTTTTTCGTTCTCGAAAAACCACTACTTTGATGCTTCGTTGGTCATGTATTTATTAGCAATTTTATTTAAAAAGTCGAGTTTTACCTAATACCTAATCCCTAATATGTCTTGTCACCGCAATGCTCAGAGGACACACACCTCTACCATTACACCCATCAAGCTAACAACGTGGTACTCATGGTGTACTACAGGTTTGTTACCCAACGCTACCACTCACTACACGGTATCCAGAGGCCATCAACTTTGTCACTGCACAATACTCAGCAATATCAAACTAGACTTGTCATTCCGCAATACTCAGCGGCCTCAAACTAGGGTTGTCATTCGACAACACTCAGAAAGTACCATAGGCCTATTACCCAACAATACAACTCACAACATGGTATCAGAGTTTAACAACCTTGTCACTTCACAATACTCAGCAGTCTCAAACTAGACATGTCAGTCGGCAGTGCTCAGGGGGTACTATAGGCTTATTACCTGACAATACATCTCACAACATGGTACTCAGAGGTCATCTACCTTGTCACTCCGCAATACACAGCAGCTTAAAACTAGGGTTGTCCTTTGACAGTTCTCAGAAGGTACCATAGACTTATTACCCAACAATAGAACTCACAACATGGTACTCACAGGTTACCAACTTTATCACTCTGCAATAGTCCTCGGTCTCAAACTAGAATTGTTATTCGGCAGTGCTTAGGGGATTTTATACGCCTATTAGCCAACAATACATCTCACAACATGGTACTCAGAGTTCATCTACTTTGTCACTCCGCAATACTCAGCGGCCTCAAACTAGGGTTGTCATTCGACAGTGCTCAGAAGGTACCATAAACCTATTACCCAACAATACAACTCATAAAATGGTATTCAGAGGCTGCAACTATGTCACTCCGCAATACTCAGCGGTCTTAAACTAGAATTGTCATTCGGCAGAGCTCAGGGGGTACTATATTCCTATTACCCAACAATACATCTCACAACATGGTACTCAGAGGCCATCTACCTCGACACTCCGCAATACTCACCGGCCTCAAACTAGGGTTGTCATTCGATAGTGCTCAGAAGGTACTGTAGGCTTATTACCCGTCAATACAACTCACATCATTGTACTCGGAGACCATCAACCTTGTCACTCGGTAATACTCGGCGGTCTCAAACTAGGATTTTCATTCGGCAGTTGTCAGGGGGTACTTTAGGCTGGGTACCCAACAATACAGCTCACAACATGGTACTCAGAGATAATCAACTTTGTTACTCGGCAATACTCAGCGGTCTCAAACTAGACTTCTTCGGCAATGCTCATAGGGTACTATGTGCTTGTTATCCAGCAATTTGAACATAAATCACATTCTAACAAAATATTATAATAACACAAACAGAAATCACGTGTTGAAAAATCCATAACAATACAAACAGCAATAATCACCTTCTAGCAAAATACCACAACAATACAAACAGAAATCACATTCTACCAAAATACCACAATGCAAACAGAAATCACATTCGGTTATGTTCCCCAGCAATACAAACAGTAATCACCTTTTAGCAACATACCACAACAATACAAACAGATATCACATTCTGGCAAAATATCTCAACAACGCAAACAGCAAAACCTTCAGTAAGTAAGGGAGCTACAATTTAATAAACATTAGCAATTACTTACGAAACGAAAAATTAAAAATAAGGAAAAATATAAAATTATACTTTCTTAGGACGAATGTTTGGTGGTCTAATCGACGTCGTTGGCACTCGTGTCGTCAGTTTCAGTAAAATAATTGGACCACAGGCGAAGAAAAGATATCGGCGACATGAAGACATGCTCACATGCTCACTAGTATTTAATAAATTGTTTTGGTTTTTCTGTTTCCACATAATACAGTACTCAAATTTGAGAATCAGTATCAGACATGTGAGTGTTATTAAACACTTTTGATGAATATTATTAGCAATACTGAGGCCCAGCTTAGGGTTCATTGTAATATGTGCAACACGCTCGAGCATCTAATTATTACGAACACTTTCAATTGTTAATATGTAGCCCTACAGGTGCACTACAAAAATTGGTGGTTGGATAATTCAACTTCTGCTGAGGAAAATAACGCAGCTTTCGGTAATTGCTCACCTAACTTGCACTTGAACGGCAAAACAACTGCAAATATCTCATTCTCTCTTTTAGCGGGCCTTTTTTTAAAAACTTTCTAGCTTGAGCTATTTGCTTTCTCAAACACAATATACAATTTGTAACTAATAAAATACAAAGCTAAAGAACGCCCTGCATTGTCATTAAAACCAACCCTGAAGACGACCCTTGCCCGCACGCCACTAGAGATACATTCAGAATAATATTCTTTAACTAAAAATATCAACAAACACCAATATTGCGTCCAAGCCGTCCCGAAAACCATTTTAGGACGTAATTTACGATGTAAGGTAATATGCCATTCAATTTCATGATTCTTAGAAACATGCCAAAATTGAGCCTAGTTTCCATACTTACCGTAATTTTACTTCTGTATGTAATCAATACATTGACTCACTATTCCTAGGGCATTGCATAATATATTCGAATGGGTTTATTTTGGTCTTTAAGATACTTCTGTGTCTATCATTTTAGACAAGCTTAGAAGGTTTACATGTTTACTTTAACGTAACACATGCCCTATGGGAAAATGTTAACCCTTCTCAATCACCAATCAGCTTTGCATAGATATCCAACCAATCTATCTTGTCTGTTATCCTAAAATAGACTATGTTGCTACTAAAAAAGTTTTATATATTGTCTTTATCGAGCTGCCTGAACTAGTTTTGAAAATAAAATACTTATCGTAAATACTTTTTTAACTTATCGTCACGGGTAATCGTATTCGTTACGCACAACTTCTCGCCGTTTCATATTTCTATTTCGAGCTTAAGCTTTCGCTTCACATACGTCATGCAACTTGAGTTTTCTATTTGTTATGTAAATATCCGAAGCGTACACGTTTAAAAATAAGAATAAAATATCTCGCGAGCCCAATATGTGCATTTGATAACGTTTAAGGACGGACAACGGCTGCATATTGTGGTTTTATTTATACTGGGAAATGTCGTGCTACAATGGGACGTGTGATAAGAATAACGTATTGCTTGACCTTATCTTTAGACGTTCACCTCCAACGCTCTGTATAAATTAAAATTTTATAATGTCCCCTGGTGCTGGTTTTATTTATACGGCGTATGTAGAAGGTAAAACACATGCGAGACAACCATTCGAAGGGTCATAAACAGCGTGGATTTTTGAGGATTTCGATCTTGATACGAAATGATTGAGGGTAGCTAGCTTCGACATAAAATGTAGCGCATAAAATAAAAGGTTTAAAGGTCGTGATCTTAAAAGCGAGTCTTGAATGCTATGTAAATGTGTTACACATTTCGTATGCTGATTTAATTGGGCCAGTCGTTAGTAAGCACTTAACAGGTTTGTTGTTAGGTTGTTAAGCGGGTCTTTAGTATTCATGAATTACAAATATCTTACATGATTAACAAAAAATGTTGCAATTAACATACTGTTTTCACTTACTTCTGCATTAATCAAGCGTAGTATACTTATGCGAGAAACACATGGTACGCTTGAATGACAATGTGTGAAGTAACACATTTTCCTTTTAATATTTATTTAATTTTCTAATTCACGGCCTTACAAGTATTTGAATAACTATAAATGTTATATTTTCATATTTTCTGCATTCTACACAATTTCACTTTCTCCTTGCTTGCTCTATTATCCTTCAACCCCTTTGGACTATTTTCATCCATCGCCCTTTTTCATCCACATACAAGATGCCAATTCAAACACGTACATGTATTATGTATAACTCTAGAAGTAAAATAGATCCTGAGCTTTTTTAGAAAACGTTTCTATAGCATGGAGCGAAACTCATAATCACTCATAAGGTAACCTTTCCCATCCTATCCCTTAGGATCTAAGTATTATTGGAATAGCTCAACACTCCTAAACTACTCGTAGTCGCAGTTGTACTGCTACGGACTATGGCAGAGTTTTGTAGACAAGAACCTTGTATGTAATGAGGTCAAATAAGGAGCTTTTCGGGGCATTTCCATTGGTCGTCTTTTGATCACTTCCAACAAGATGGGGCGCTTTCTCACTATACAGTTCCTGTAAGAGCCTAGCGAGACCAACATTATACAGGACAATGAATTGGTAGAAGAGGATTCATACGATGGCCCCTAAGATCTACATATTTGATACCATTACTCTATTGTCTAAAGAATAATGGAACTCATTTTCTACATTTAATCTAATGTTGTTGGATTTTAATGACAATAATTGGTTCACAATCTTTTGAGTTTTATTTTATATTTTGTTCAGAAACGATTCAGGAAAAACCGTTGCTATTACTCAATGGCATTTTATAAAAGATTTTGAATGAGGTATCACAAACTGGATAGCACCATTTGAAAAAAAAACTATTTTTGGCTACTCAGAGCCTTAGGGTTTGAATGGGGGAGGTGATGAGACACTACGATTCGTCTCCATGTTCTGGAAACGTTTAACCAAAGTTAAATATATCTTCTATTTCCAAAGTTATAACGCATTATACATTTTGCTGACCAACTGTCCATAATGAAACGGGCTTGTTTGATCGACATTTTTAAAAAGTTAAATATTTTAAATACCCAGTTGCAGGAAAATAATACTCTTATATTACATATATCACATAAAATTAACGGCTTTTTGCGAAAATTGGAACTTGGTCAAACAAGATAAACCGCGAGAACTCAGAAAGATATCAATTTAATAACATTTATTAACGATTTCAAACCAAGCCATACAATTGTATGTGTCATATTTAGGTGTTTAGAACACCATTTATAAACGATATCTAAAATTTTTAAACTTTACTTCTATAAAAACGATACTCTTCTTACCAAATACGAGTAAACAACAAACCCGTTTTTAAGTTACACCTACAGATTTATCGTTGGAGGAAGAGGAACAATTCATTGATTTAGCATCAAGTGCAGAAAAGAAGCGACAATTTTCGTCCACAACTATTGTCATTGTTTTGTATTAACTGGCAGGTGGAATTTCCAGCTTGATTGAAGAGAGCTGTGCGGATTCTTTTTCTACTTCCTACATCTTACCTTTGTGAAGTTGATTTCTCTGCAGCATCTTGTGTAAAGTCGAAAAGCATCGCACTTGAACTAAGGGTAGCGGTTACTCATTTACAACTAAACTTGTTGGTTAAGCACTTCAAAAGAGGCGCATTTACGTCACTACTTTGTTTAAATAATGTTAGTA
>JABXWE010034875.1:0-19240 GCA_014611495.1 Limonius californicus
AAAATGTAAATAACTTTTTCTTTCTTATCCAATTATGATAAATTTCATTGTTTTGGAAAGCTAATAGTCCAAGCTTAATTTCCAATCGAGAAATGTGAAAAGTGAACGATATTTGAATTAGAATGGAAAAGTTGGATAACAAATTTGTAAATAAGAGTATATATTGAAAACAAACTTTCTAAGCTAAGTTTTTTTTACAAGAAAAAGAGTTAAATAACGTCGAGGTTAAAGTTTTTCGCATATGTTTTATAATCACCCTGTATTTTGAAATTCACACACTACAGTATTTCTAGTTAATAATTCACCTTAAAACCAAGCAAAAATGTTTTCTTTTGAGAACAAATTTTACTAGTGGTAATAAATAATCTTACCTCTCTTCGAACGTTGTTGTACAATACTACTGGAAAATAACCTGTCGTAATTCTGTTTCTTTGTCAGTTTTGTTTATTGGTAAACTAGTATTCTGTTAAGACAAGATAATCTTACAAGGAATGTTATCAATTTTCCTATCTAATAAAAACATTTAACAATATGGTTGTGTTAAAGTCACTTTATCGGACGCATAAAATACATTAGTTGATAAGAAAGCAAACAATAAGGAAAACCTGAATTTTCATTTTAAAGCACCATGACTCATCATCCACCAGTTATAGAGACATTACCAAACAAAACTAACAAATATCTTCTTTAATTTTGCATAAAAAAAATCATACAGTAAAACTTATGCGGGATAAGAGTACGTTCCATAAGTTCATATCACTTCTGGTATAACCGGAAATGATACCAATTCCTGTTTTTTAAATGGATAACTAGAGTTAATTTTACATTTTAAAAGCTTTACAAAGATATACAACTGACACATTGTTTTTCAATAACAAGCAGCTAAAATTTAGAAAATTTGTGGAGACAAACTTGGAAAGAAAACACTTTGTAAGTCTTCAAGAAATCTAACACCTAACACAATTTTATCCACATTTTCTTCTAAAATGTATTTTTTTAAATATTAAAAGATTTATCCAGGTTCTTTACGATCAACAATTTTTGTTCATGATACTATAAGACCCATTAAAAAAATCAAAGTCGGATTAATGGTTATTGAGCAAAGAAATTAACTTGAAATTTTTAAAACGTCCTAGACGATCTCAAAGACGAGCTTCGTTAATGAGTAAGAAGCAATCTGGTTGGCCTTTGTGTTTATACAACATTATATTCCTTCGAGCTGTTTACGAATTGATTGTGCAGTATACCTGCATATTTCAAACTTCATGAAAATGAAATAAATCACAAAGATTAGTATTCGAGTAGCTGCTTGAGTTGCGAAGGGTAAGGACGTGTTCGACCGTTCAGAAGCAGCGAGAAGCTACATACTAGGTGTTAGGTGTCGAAGATTCTGATATCAACAACCTCTGACGCCGCTGATGCAATGGCAGACAATTAAGAAATAATTAAAATGAAAACAGATCCCCAAATGAAAATACCTTATATAATGCATGGAAACAAGAAAAATGCAACAATTGGATTTTTCCTATTGCAGCAGGAACTAACAGAGATAAATAAGGAAAATGAACAGTAATTGGTCCCAAGTGCACAGTTGGAACAAAAACCCCAACAACAAGAAAAAGAATATTATACTGACGAAGAAGAACTCATAAGAGAACCATAGAAAAATAAGAACTAAAAAAGAATAATGACTACATCGCCGGAAACGTCACCACAACAATAGCAAGAAGCCAGACTGCGATAAGTATAAAACCCAGTAAAAATTCCGAAACTGCCGCCAATTGTTTTGAGCCATATTTGAGCATATTAAAGACTATGATGCTGTACAACGCGAACTAAAGTCAGAAAAGTTTAAACTTCAAGCAGTTATGATGAATAACGAGCATGTGAAAATAAACGTACAGTCTACAGAAGAACATAGACGACTAACAAAATGACTAAATGAAAAAAGGCGCTTTTGAAACTCATAATAAAATAAACAAACAAGAAACACAAAAGTCATGGCGAGGAAAACACCCATCGGGCGCTCCAGAAAACATAGTAGAATGTTTATATCGCCAAGGGCATAAAATCATAGAAGCCGTTAATATTTTGCAGAGAAAGGAGAAGAAACCTCTTCCGCTATTTATGCTAAGCTTCAGAAACGACCACGACATTAAAAACATATACGATATAAAATGGATACTAGGTATGAAGGTAGAAACAGAACCTATAAGAAAATCAAAACTAATCTTCCAATTCAAAAAATGCCAAACTTATGGACATATCCAAAGATTTTGCAGTAGAAAATCAATATGCATGAAATGTGCTGGAAAACACCACACAAATAATGCAAAATGAATGAAAGCAGCAAACCAAAATGTGCCAACTGTGGCCACCCAGCCAGCTATAGAAGATGGGAGGAAGACAAGGATGCAAAAGATAAGAAACAAAGCAACCAAAACTAACGAATGCAATGCAAAAGAAAGGAGAATCGAAAATAGTGTAGAAGGGATCTAAAAGCATTTCCAGCACTACCAAATACTAAAGAAAAGGAGAAAATTTCACAGAAAACAGAAATTTCGACAAACCAGCTACTACAAAGCCTAATGCCAAAACTTGAACAACAAAAAAGTTTGAGCAGCAAGAAAAAATGCTTAAATCAATCTCTGGGAGATTAATAAAACTTGAAGTTAATAGTTATAAAGCTACTGCTTCAAAGAAACAATAATGGACTTTGGGGCTACACCAGCAAAGCTAACATCAATGCAATTCAAAATTTCCAGAATAAGGTGCTGAGGAGTATCGTAGATGTTTCCTAGTACGCTAAAAACAGTGATTTCTATAGGGATCTAGGAATAAAAACCGTAACAGAAGAAATAAAATACTTTACCCAGAAGCATGAAACCAGACTTCATGATCACATACAGATCTAGTGAGGAGACTCAAGAAGACAAAACTATTTGAGCTAGTGTAAAGAGACGTGAAAATGTGAAAAGTGAAGTGGTAACACACGAAAAAAGTGTTGCAAGTAAAACTGAGAGGACACCAGTGGGTGAATTCTTAGCATAATGATTTAATTAATTTAAGTTAGATCAAAATTCCTGGTTAGTCTTTTAGATTAGTTGTAATGTACCTTAACAATAAAAAAAATTTTATAACCTATAAATTCATAGCACAATGTAAAATATTAAGGTTAAAATTAACAGGTTGCCAACATTTGTGGAATCGTATAGAAATTGTTTTTCGAAAATGTTTCTGAAGACTTTAATCAATATTTGTGACGTGACAGAAATTAGGAAGATCTACGTAAATAATATATGCTTAATATAAATTAATCAAATAACCATAGACTTAAAAATTTAAATTATAGTGTAAAAAATTAAGAGTAAATTATCTGCAAAAACTTTCTTGACAATTCGTGTTTAGGCCCGTTGTACAGTGCTATCGCAAATGATTGAAGAGCACGTGACCTCGATTTAGTCCCAATTTTGTGAATATGTTTCTGCGGTAACACGGAAGTGCTACTTGTATTTATATTTATACTTTGTTTGGGCGAGATGTAGGATGCGGTTTTCCAAACACCCCTTCCATGCACTTAGACCATATTTGACCCATTTTACAGCCTAACTATGAATTGTGCCTGTTTTTCCACATTTTGTGTAATTTTTGAGAAAAATTATATCTTTTTTACAGTTGATAATGATAATTATACCGTCAAACGCAAGTATTATACGATACATTCAGCCCACAAATGGATGTGCATTGGAAATTTGAAACAATGGCGGGTAAATGTTTTGAACAATATTTCTAAATTTTTGAAGAGCTAATATTCCCAAAATTAAAGGCAAAAACTTCTAGAAAATTATCAGTGAAGTGACCTCACATTGGTGAGGCAGCATCAAGTTTGATATCTCTCTTAATTAATTAAATAAATAAGACGCAAATTACATAATTTACCAGATTACGTAAAAAATTAAGTATGCAATTACAAGAACGTCGAAGACGTCACCGCGAAAAAATGGCGACACTAAACACGCTACTTTCCCATCCAGTGGAAGGTCGCACAAATGATTTTAATTCCAAAGCCAGGCAAACCATTTAAAGATGTAAGTTCTTATAGACCAGCTAGTCTGCTTCCAATATTTTCAAAACTTTTTGAAAAACCTCTGAAGGCCAAATTAGAGCCAATCTTGGAACCACGTCAAATTATAACTAACCATCAATTTGAATTCACGCAGGACCATGCAACCATCGAACAGATTCATCGTGTATGTAGTAGAATTATGCACGATTTGGAAGATAAGAAATACTGTTCTGAAGTATTCCTAGATGTAATCCAGGCTTTTGAGAAAGTGTGGCATACTGGACTGCTGTACAAAATCGGAAAACTCCTACCTCTCAACTATCTCCTCATTTTTAAATCTTATCTACAAGACCGGCATTTCCTTATTAAATTCCATGATAAACAAACATCACTCCATCCTATCAGCTCCGGTGTTCCCCAGGGTAGTGTTCTGGGCCTCCTTTTGGCCTCCTCTCACAGCTAACCTACCCACAAATGGTAACGCCACTATCGCAACTTTCGCTGATTATACAGCTGTGCTTACTTTCCATGAAGACCCTTGTATTGCATCTCCACAACTCGAAATGAACCTTAATTGTATTCAATCCTGGTTTAAGAAGTCGCTTATCAAAGCAAATGAATTGAAATCTGTTCACGTTATCTTTGCCAGGAGGCAACTGTCCCCAAGTTAGTTTTAACAACCAATACATACCAAAGCGCGACGACGCCAAATATCTCGTAATGCATCTGGACCATAGGTTGACGTGAAAAAAGCACATTTTCACCAAAAGGAAGCAATTGGGCTTCAAACTCCGTAACATGTATTGGATAATTGGTCGCAAATCTCAATTGTCCATAAACAACAAGTTGTTAGTATATATAGCAATTCTTATACCAGTTTGGACTACGGAATCATACTATGGGGATCAGCTTCCAACTCAAACGTAGAAATATTGGGAAGGTTAAAGCCCAAAATATTCCAGATGATAGTCCATACTCCTCGGTTTGTCCCCAACTACATCATCGCACGTCACCACGGTGAAAGAAGAAATAAAAAAGTATTGTGTTAACTACGCTACGAGACTTGGCTCTCACCCAAACAGACTTGCTCAAAATCTTATGACTGAACCAGTCAATAGACGTAGAGTTAAACCATAGACGAAATACTATTTATTAATAAGTATTTCGTCTATGCTTAAACGTCATACTCCGTATGAACTACTTACTAGATATCTTTTGTAATTATTTAATATTATTATAATCAGAAAGGAAAACACAACTGTATATTTTTCTACGTGTCTTCATTATCATTAATAAAACAATTACTTATTGTTCCGAACGTAACAAATTGTCAATAAAGTGGGATTTAAAAACAATTCATACGAAAGCAACTTCTGTGGAGATCTGTAACTGTTTCATGGAAATTTCAACATAAAAAAAAAACAAAAACACTACTGCTCGACACGGCGACTGTTGACAGCTGGGTTTCCCCTCTGGCCCAATGCGCCTTTCTTTAGATAACCTACTTGTTCCGGATTCCTCCGGGATGCCCATATTGATGCCGAGCTTAGTGCGAACACCCAGTCAACGTGGTCGACAATGCGACAGGGGTCCAAATCTCAATGCCATCCCCTGATCTGACCTCCCAGTAGCGACATTAAAGCAGTACGCCAAACTACAAAATATTGTTGTGAATGGTAATCGATAGCAATAAATGTGTGACAAAACTAAAATAATTTTCTGTTACTTCAATTAGTTACAAAATTATTGATTATTCAAGTAAGAGGCTGCAGTTAATTATCTATTGCTCTGGTGTTTTTTAATAGGTACTACGTATTTTGAAGTTTGTATAAGTATTACCAAAGAGCAGTATATTGTATATAAATATAGTGCTCTTTGGTATTACAGCAGAACCTACTCGTTGGGTTGCCTACCTTTAACATAATTTAATTTTGTTTACACCAAAAATATAAACTGTACAACGACATTATCCGTTGAATTATAACGTTTCTGTTTGCCAAATGTTCTTTTAAACATATTTTATTGAGTAGTTATCTGATTGTAAAGCAAAAAGTTATCAATAATAAACAAGATCAGAAAACAACTTTATAATCAAATATCTCTTTGAATTTAAAATGCACAAGTTTGCTTTGACCTTTTTAATTTTGAGGGCTAGTGATATCTTAATGTCAGTTTCGAAATCAAATAACAAGGTAATGGCAACATACTGACTTGTGTCTGAACTTCAGAAATGTAGCTTTTCATGGTATACCGGGAAAGAAATAAATAGTCGTTTTCATAATTAATTTAACTGCAGTGTAGGCAACCCTAATGACGTCTACACTTTCTTATAGCAATTCAAATAATGCTAATGGTACTTCGCATAATTATGCACGTGTCAGATATTTTAAGCAGCTTGAAAATCTATTTTAAATAGCAATCGTTTTGAGATTTAAATTGAGACATATTAGGAAAGCTATTATGCACGATCATCCGATCATGCACAATAACTGGGAGTTATACTTGATGATATAGGGTATAGACCCTTTTAATACGAATATACAATTAGTTTATTAAGTTAACATCCCCAAGATTATATTGAAAGTAAAATCTTCTCCATGCCATCTTTTAACAGAACTTTCTTTGTTCGAATTTAACTGCTTACTCTTTTAATGTAAGGCTTTGTACTTGGTAGTAAATGCATAAAATAAACCTTTATTTATTCTCATTTCAGTTACTTTCTATATGTCACTTACATTATGTTTAGTAATTTAACTTGATAAGAAAATAAACTACATAGTTACTTCAAGTAGCTTCTTGGATAACTAATGTGCCTTAAAAATGTTCAGATTGCTTTTGATAACTGAGTACTACAACTACAAGTTAGAGTTACCAAATATACAAAGGAAATTAAATTAACTTTACGCTACTAAAAAATAACTACCTAAGTTAATAACTTTAATTAGAACACCTAATTACGGCTCAAGTGTGGAGGGAATAAGATTTTGTTGTATACAACAAACTTTGTTTGTATATAATAATTATTTACAGTTAAGCGTTTTCATACAAATAAAATGTTAAAGGTAGCACGCATGCATAGGCAACGAAACGTGTGCCATCTTTTGGCAAATAAATATAAAAGCAATTTAATTTTAACAAAAATAATAAATTATTATTTAAATCTTGTGGAAGCAACTGTAGCGAAATTTTGTGAATGTTTATATAAAAATGTTAACAATTAAAGAAACACAAAAAGACTCATGTCTAGCTATATCGATAAAGCTACCACAGAGTAGCCATTCCTGGATGCGGTCTAACTACTGCTCGACACGGGGACATTTGGTTGCTGGGTTTCCCCTGTAACGAAGTTTTTTAGTGCGCGGTCGAAATGAATTTTATATTAAATTTGTGACCGCGTAGTTTAGAAATAAGGCGCCTGCAGCGCGCTAAGTCGCGTTTTGCATCGATCCCCCACTATGTTTTCCCCGTTCGAGAATAGTGCTGAGAATAATTATCGAAATTTAGGAGGTATAAAAAGACGCTCCAGCCCCAGAGCAACATCTTTGGGTTCCGACCCGGCAAGGGAGAAATCCTGTTCTTCCTTGACCGCACCAGTTCTACAAAGTTTACCGACCGCCGTTTAATTGTCGTAAGTCCGCACCAGTTTACTTTCCAGTTTAGCCGAGAGCGAGTCCGACCGCTGCTTCATATTTCGAGCCCAAGCCCGCCAGAGTGATTCCAGATCCCGGCCGCCCGTAATTCGCATTCTCGAATCCGCACCGCTTATTTTCAGAATAATAGCCGTCCAGACAGACCGCCGCCGTTTTATCTATCTATCTTTCCGATCCCAGTACGAGCGAGAACCAGATCGGTCCACCAGAGTACGAAGATTAGAACAGAATTCCTCCGTTGAATTTTAAACCAGTTGTGAATAGCTACGAGTTCGAAATTTTCCCGAAATCCAGTCCAAATTTCCTTAATAATACATTTCCCTGCAGTTATAACCTATTCAAATACCGTTATCCCGTCAAGTAAGTAATTTAATTGTAAATCCCAGTCAATAGTTTCATTACAAATTTAGTCCGAAGTTTTAATAAAAATTCTTTAACTCATTTGTCTTCGGGGTTTTCCCCATTACAAATCGGGTGTAAGAGAATAGCAGCGAAGGGTAAATTGCAATTAGTATCCATCATCGGAGTTATTTCCCCAAATGACTGCATACGACGTGTGAGATACCCGCAGAACGATTTGACTTTATACAATTTTCGGGGCGTAATTCCCTATTCTTGTATGAAGTTTAAATTCCCGTAAATAAGGTATAATTCGTAATCGAGTTTGTTTTCGGGGTGTCTCCCCAATACAAGCGAGTTATTGAATTAAAAGAAGGGCTATAAGCGTTTTGCTATAAAATTTCCTTTGATTTATAATTTTTCTACCTGAAAATTTTATTATATTAATTCCCCTGAACCAAATAATTAGCCGGTCCGTTACCGCTCCGTATCCATTAATCCTGTTGTTTAACCTAAATTACACCCGAAATCCCATAGAAACAATCACGGTTAATTTAATAACTTTTACCTGGAAGATCAGCTGTTGGGCCGAGCACATGGAACCAAAACAACAAAAAGGTTATAATATCCAATGAATCTTCGACTCCAGAGGAAACAAGCACCATTAAGCACACGAAGGTATTAACATTCAATTAACATAGAGTCCCGTCACTTTCCCGATAAATGCCGCAAACTAAGGTATTTTAATTACTCTTAATCCCGTGATATTCAACACCTGTGTACGAGTAATCTGCGAGTGATTTGGGTTGCCTATCCCGCCGTCCGCGTTTCACACTGATTTATGATATTAAAAATTGATTTCATACTGTTATGTAACAGCCATTATAATTATTAAAATTTCCTTTGGTTGTGTTGTATATATATGTAAATTACTGCATCATATTAATAATACCTGCCTTAACCATATACAGTGTGTTATTTTCAGAGTGTATTTAGGTGTAATTATTTGCCATTAAGTTTTTCAATAAATGTTTTATTTCCTTACTGGTGTACAATTTTATTTAGTCGATAAAAGGATCCTGGCCTGAGCTATCCCGTAAGCAAAACTGAATACCCCGAGTCTGGAGTATCACACCCCTCTGGCCCGATGCGCCCCTCTTTAGACAACCTGGTCGTCCCGGATTCCTCCGGGATACCCATATTGATGCCGACCTTAGTGCGGACACCCAGTCAACATGGTCGACTGTACGAAAGGGCTCCAAATCTCAAGTCATCCCCATCCTCCGTAATTAACAGCAAGAATTATTTAAATATATAATAATAAAACTAAAATGCTTTTCTGATATTTAGATTAGTTATAAAACTATTGATTTTTCAAGCGAGAAGTTACAATTGACTATCAGATGCTCTTGTATCGATATTGAAGTATGTACAAGTTAAAGCCCAGTGGAGTCGCTTGTGTTGTCTAACATTTACCTAAATTAGTTTTGGCTTATTCCGTAAGTAAAAATAAAATAAAAATAAATTTAAATAAAGAAAATTATAGTTTATTGCTCAACCACAACCACAACGATTCAACAGTACAATCAACTAGAAAAATACCAGTCAAGATTTGGTGAATTTTGTTGTATCATATTAATGACTCCATATTAACTTTTTTACCAACAGAAACTGACATGTACGCAAATAAACAGCCTGAAACGGTTCTGATTTTTAATTTATTATTATTAGCGATCAGAATTTACAATTCTATGAGCTAATGTGATGTCGAAGGTCATGATGAGATACCTTCCATCGAAGAACAACATCAACAATTTAATAGGTCTATTGGCCAGTATCTTTTTAAACGTCTGTCATTGCGTTCATCCAGTAGTGGATGCCGGAGAATGTTGTTGTGACTTTCCAGTATGTCAGGGTGGTTAACACTTCGTTCCCTAATCACATCCTTGATATAGGGCACATTAAAGTCCTCATGTAGAGTTTGGTTTGTAACGTCCTAGGGTGCATTTGTAATCATTAGGAATATTTTAAGTTGACATCTTTGGATTGTAGTTGTATTGGATTTACACGAACATCCCCAAAGCTCTACTCCGTATGCCCATACAGGCTTGATGACGATTTTGTATAATAATAATTTATTCTCTAGCGACAGGTTCGACTTCCTTCCAAATAACCAGTACATGTGTTCTATTTTCTAGTCTATCTAGTGTATTTTCGCTTTTTATTTATATGTTCTTTCCAGGTTGGTTTGCTGTCTAAGTGAAAGTATAGGTACTTATCTGTACTGGATTGCGGAATTGCTATGCCATTAATGTAGACTGGTGGACTGTGATCCTTCCTCAAAGTGAAGATTACTCGTTTGTGACTTCGTTTCATTAATTTCAATTTTTCACTTCTCTAACCAGATCTGCAGTTCATCTAGGTGATTTTGTAATTTATTGCCGGCTTTTATTTGGTCCTGATACCTGGCGAGGATCGCTGTATCATTCGCGAAATTTCGACTGCAGTGTTGGTAGTTGTAGTAGGTGGCAGGTCGGATGTACATAGAACGTACAGAAGTGGTCCTATTACATTGCCCTGGGGAACTCACGCTTTAATGGCACATCTTCCTGACACTTCTTGATTTACTCTTGTTCGAAACACACGATCACTTAAATATTATTTGAAATGAAAGTATTGTAGAGGCAAGTAATGTTTGATTTTGAATATTAAGTCTTCATGCCAAACCTTATCAAATCAAATCAAATGCATGGCTAACGTTTAGGAAGTAGATGTGCAAAATTTTTTGTTTTCAAGTGCTTTCGTTAATAACATGAATGATCCAGTGAGTCTGTTGTACAGTTGAGTGTCCACTTTTGAATCGCAATTGATGGTCGGGCATCTAGTCTTCTGGTGAAAGATCTTGATTTAATCTGCAGAGTAATAGTCGCTCCCGGACTTTCGATATTATACGCAAGAGGCTTATTGGTCGATTTGATCATTTTCGGTGTTAGTTGACCTATGCCTGGTGCTTTTTGGTATTTAGGAAGCTGATTTCCTTAACTTCCTTTGGAGCAAATACTGGAATCTGCCGAATATTTTCTGGAATGGCCTTGATCTCTTGTTCTATTTCATGATCATGTTGACTATCATGCGACATGAATGCGTTGCTAAGATGTTTTGCAAATAGCCTAGCTTTTTCAATATCACTCCGTGCCGATTTTATTGGTCTCCAGACACTATTGTCGAATCGGTTTAGATTGGTAAGATACTCCCGGAAAGATTGATCTCTTATTTCGTTAAGTTTAGCTTTATGTTTGTTGCTGCCTCGATTAAATTATATTTTATCTGGTGCGTGACTTCGTTGCCACTTTGCCCTAGCTTTTTTTTTAGGTTATATGTTTCTAGGTCTATATTGTGTATAGTTTTATAGTGTGGCTTGTTGGGCTACGTGCTTAAGAATATCAGTTAGATCTGCAACGGATTTATCGATTTGTTCCGGTGACCTAAGACTTATGTTTAGTTTTATTTCTTGTTCTACTTTATATCTATATTCATCCCAATTCGTTCTTCTAGTCGTATTGCGTAGCATGTGCATGGGATTTCTGTTTATGACAAACATGCTAACAATTGCTATTATCAGTGAGTGGTTCGATGAGAGATCAAAATTTACAAGTACATCCAAGTGCGATGCGGCGATTCCATTTGGGACATTAAAATCTAGAAGGTCCGGGATCTTATTTGGATTCAAGGGCCAATAAGTTGGGGTCCCTGTTGATAAATATGAATAATGCTATTAGTAGCAACTTGTGAAGTTTTCTACCTTTCTGTGTAATCAGTCGGAAACCCCAAAGGGTGTGTTTACTATTATAATCTCCACCTGCAATGAATTTGGATACCAATGTTTGAAAAAACTCGATAAAATTTTCTTTTTGATATTATGTCGGGATGGGGAGTATGCAGATGCTATTGTTAAGTCATATGGTGACATTTTTACGTTAATTTGTGTTCCCTGCAGATATTCTTTATCAAATTTTGGAAATTCATAGTGGTTAATACTATTTTTGGTAGGAATTGCACTTACAGTATGTGCTGTATTGTCTGGATGATTAGAATAATACGTTTTATATTGCAGTATGTTAAAATATGATTTACTAGCAAAATTCGTTTCATTGATCAGGAATATATCGACTAAATTGTCAAGAAATAATTTGATTTCATCTTTATGTTTTTGGGCGCCGTTGGCATGCCATGTTGCCATTCTTAAAAGCTCAGCCATTGTGAATTTTGTTTATTAGTGTTGAGGGCATGTTTATTACATACTATTTCGCTGGACAAGTTGACTAAATATTAACTCGAATTCATCTACAAATCTGTTTAATGTGATGGTAGAGGGATCATCTCCAGTTGGGGTGTTTTGCTGTGCACCTCCCATTCTCCCCGCGTGATATTATGAAAAACGTAAATTACAATTACAAGTTACAGTTACCAAAAATACAAAAAAATTAAGTTAACTCTATCGCTTCTAAAAAATAACTAAGTTAGTTATTAACATTAGTTAGAACACCTAATTACTGCTCAACTGTGGAGGGATTAAGATTTTTTCGAATACAACAAACTTCTGTTTTTGGATAATAATTATTTACAGTTGAGTGTTTTGATACAAATAAAACGATAAAGGTAGCACAGGCAACGAAACGTGTGCCATCTTTCGGCAAATAAGTATAAATTATAATGAAAATAATAAATTATTATTTAAATCTTGTGGAAGCAACTGTCGCGAAATGTTGTAAACGTGTTTATATAAATTTTAACAATTAAAAAAAATACAAAAAGAGTCATGTCTAGCTATATCGATAAGGCTACCACAGAGTGACCACTCCCGGATGCGATCCCACTACTGCTCGACACGGGGACTTTTGGCTGCTGGGTTTCCCCTCTGGCCCGATGCGCCCCTCTTTAGGCAACCTGGTCTTCCCGGATTCCTCCGGGATGCCCATATTGATGCCGAGCTTAGTGTGGACACCCAGTCAACGTGGTCGACAATGCGACAGGACTCCAAATCTCAAGCCATCCCCTGACTCT
This sequence comes from Limonius californicus, assembly GCA_014611495.1. Classification (NCBI taxonomy): domain Eukaryota; kingdom Metazoa; phylum Arthropoda; class Insecta; order Coleoptera; family Elateridae; genus Limonius; species Limonius californicus. Next base: position 13,120 of record JABXWE010034875.1, read on the forward strand.
GACCTCCCAGTAGCGAGATTACAGGAGTACGCCACGCTCCCAGTCGAAAGTTTACAGCTGTTACAAGCATATTGTTGTGAATGGTATTCGAAGAAAATAATGGTTTAAGAAAACTAAAATACTATTCGGATATTTAGATTAGTTAGAAAACTATTGATTTTTTATGCGAAAAGGTGTAATTAATTATCTGATGCTCTGTACCGATATTGAAGTATGTACAAGTTATAGCCCAGTGGAATCGCTTGTGTTGTCTAACATTTTTCTAAAATTAGTTTTGGCTTACTCTGTAAGTATAAATATTATAAAAATCAAATTAAATAAAGAAACTTATAGTTTATTGCTCAACCACAATGATTCAACAGTGCAATCAACTAGAAACATACAAAGACAGTCACAATTTGGCGAATTTTAATATACAATACAATGACTCCATATAACTTTTTACCAACAGGTACTGACGTCTACACAAATAAACAGCCTGTAAAGGTGTGCATATAAATATTATATAAATTATTTAGTAGAGAGAAGCTGACGAACTGAGTTACCTTTAACATTTCACTTGTATCCAAATACTCAATACCAAACAATTATTATCCCCAATATGAAATTGGCAGTGTTTCAGTAACTAAATGTTTTAACTAAACTTAACAATTTAGTTATTTTTTCAGCAACTATAAAGGTAATTTGATTAGTTATGAAAATTTGGTAAATGCAATTTGTATTTGCCAAACACGAGAAACCTGCATGACTGTTAGGCAACCCAAACGACACCACTGTGCTGTGCTACATTTATAAATTTTAATATTCTACATACTCGTAGTTTTAGAAAACACAATTGTAATAATTGAGCATACCTTTTCACTTGGATAATTAACAATTTTGTAGCTAATCGAAATACTATCATAACATATTAGTTTTCTTAAACCATTATTTTCTTCGAATACCATTCACAACAATATGCTTGTAACAGCTGTAAACTTTCGACTGGGAGCGTGGCGTACTCCTGTAATCTCGCTACTGGGAGGTCAGAGTCAGAGGATGGCTTGAGATTTGGAGCCCTGTCGCATTGTCCACCACGTTGACTGGGTGTCCGCACTAAGCTCGGCATCAATATGGCCATCCCGGAGGAATCCGGGACGACCAGGTTGCCTAAAGAGGGGCGCATCGGGCCAGAGGGGAAACCCAGCAGCCAAAAGTCCCCGTGTCGAGCAGTAGTGGGATCGCATCCGGGAGTTGGGCACTCTGTGATAGCCTTATCGATACAGCTAGACCTAACTCTTTTTGCGCTTTTTTTTAAATTATTTGGATTTTGTAAAATCAGTTGTAGAACTCCAAGGCAGTAGACTCCGTAAAAAATAGAAACTAATTTATTATTTTAGTTGATAATGTAATGGCTATTATACTTATTCATCAATAGATGGTGCACTATTTGTTATGCCTCGGAAATTACAAGCAGATAAATCACACTATTAGAACTACAAACGGTATTAATAGTTAAATGCTAATTATTAATAGTACACAGCATTTAATTTGTCAACTGACACAAATTGTACCGAGAGCGGTGCAGTCTTTCTGACAATATTAACACCGTGATGATCTGATCTCTTTCCTTATTAGAAACAGTTCGAACTTTAGGAACATTACAATATGAAAATCACTCCAAGACATCTATTCTCTGGTAATAAATAATATAACAATTGGTACAGTATTTTGTTCTAGTAGAAATAGTTATTCGGCGAATGAGCATCGGATATATATCAAAAATGTAGAAGTAGCTCCGCTAAAACGTTTTCTTAAGACAATTGTACTAACATAGTTTTACTAGGGCTATTAATACGGTTTAAATAGAGCTGTAAATGGGAGCATTTATTAAGTTTTATGTTGCATTAAAAGTTTTTTAAATTGTTAGGGAAACTATTAATATTTCCAAGGAGCTTAAATATCAAAAATGCAAGTTTGCAAAATATGAAAAAATTAAATGGGCTGTTTCTAAACTGATATTTCTTTTAATGTAATTAATATATAATTTAAACAAACCAATTTATTGTTCTAGGGCAAATACGGATGCCACAACCAGCCCCCAATTTCTAAAAGATGGCTACGATTAACAGTTTCCCATTCGGAAATTTACGAGTTACTGTTGAACTGCGTGACATGCACAATAAATTTTGCAGATGCATGATTGTTCACGCAAAGCATTTTCTCTAATGGCACAAGGAAGGTGGTTATTAATGTTTTTAGGAAATCGAATATGTGTACCTTTTGCAGTACTTGTAGACTTGCTTCGTATTAAAAGAAAGTAGAGGGAAGAGGCTTCTTATTGTCACCTCATCTGCAATAAATTAACTTTATGTTTTGATTGATTAACCTCGAGAAATTTTGAAAAAATGTACCTGATTTCCTTTCACATATTTTAACATTTAGCTGCCCTTAAACTTACAACTTACTATACAAAAATGTATTAAATCAAATAAAATAATTAAAGAATAGGAAGAAGGAAAAAAAGACAGAAAGAAAGGCAGGAAGAAAGAATCTCATTAATAAAGTTAAATTCCCATTATTGAATTTGTTTAGTTTGTAGTTTAGTGTACGCACAGAGTAGGGGAGGGCGGGGTAAAGTGAGATTATTGGGCAAAGTGAGATTCTTATTTAAAAACGTAAATTGTAGCGTGCAAATTTTTGTACGCACTCAGAAGGAAGCAGTTATCTGTTGGCAATACTCTCATGTGTCAAGACCGCTACTCCGACCCCAATATTCCGAGTGATACTGTTTTCAAGATTTTCATCTGTTTGCTTCTAAGGCAACGTAAGTATAATTGTCAATGCAACAATGGGTATAATACGCTTCGCTATTTGTTATTTTGTGATCTTTCAACGTAATAAGAAATAAGAAGTGATTAGATTAATTTATTTAGTTAAAAAAAATTTGTTCAATGCAAAGTGAGATTGGGGTAAAGTGAAATGTCTCACTCTACCCCACTCTATTTTTTAAAATTAAGGCTTTCCTTTTTATTTGAAGTCAACTTGGTTCGAGTATACAAACAGAAGACTCAACAGCAGGCATGGAGCGAAGACAGTATAAAACAAGCCATAATAGCTATGAGGAGTAAGGAGCTCAGCGTGAATCGTGCTGCTTTGACTTATGGTGTACCAAGGGCTACATTATACAGAAGAGCAAGATGTAAAACATCAGAAAAGAAGGCTTATGTAAAAGAACTTGGCCACTTTAGGACAACATTCTCAATAGAACCAGAACAAGCACTTGCAAAACACGTGTTGTTATTTGAAACACATTTTTCGGCTTAGCATTGGTGGAGTTCCGAAGGTTGCTAAGCAAATTGCATTCAACACCACTTCTCCAAAGAATCCAAGATGGCAGGCAAAGATTGGATGTACTATTTTTTCAAAAGGCAATATAACTCTTCGACAACCAGAAAATACGTCATTTGCTAGAGCATCTGGATTTAATAAAGAAGTTGTGGGAAAGCTCTTTAAACGACTCGAAGATTTGATGGATAAATTCCATTTTAACCCCAGCAGGATTTTTAACAGGCCTGACTGCGGCACCTAATAAACCTCCTAAAGTTCTTTCATTAAAAAGTAGGAAGCAGGACGGTTCACTCTCATCAGCTGAACGAGGAACTCTAATAACAATGGAAGTATGCTTGAGTGCTGGCAGCCAATATATTCCGCCACTTCTAGTTTTCCTGAGCGTAAGAAAACTGCCCGCATTCGAGAACGGCTTGCCACCAGAGAGTATGGTAGTTTGTCATCCTGTTACAGGCCAATCGAGCTTTTTCGACGATTCGTTACTAACTTGATGGAAAAGGGCCTACAGCTTAGCTCAAAGGAGTAGGGGAGTTCATGAAAATCGCTTATGGGAGAAAATCTTTAGTTGTGTACAGGGCGAGTCAAAATAAGTGGGCGCCACCTTCCAAATCCAGCCGGTTGTAGGTCCTCGTGGAAGGCTGAGAAGCCAGCAGCTTATGGGAACGGAACTTACCGTGTTTGTGCCTCCTCCTATATATTTAAAGCTTGCAAAATTCTTACACCAACAAGTACAAAAGACACAATAAGACCCAGTAAACTTTAAAACACATATAATAAAATAGTTAGAATGTGGCAATACAATAAAATGACTAGAGTTATAAGGCAAAAGTTTGAATTACATGGTTAAAATCCTTGAACGTTCAGGAAACTCGCCGCCGTTGACGCACAATATTTATATTATAACGAATCTGTGTGGCCAATGGCGTAGTTTACAGGAAAAATACAATGTTAATATCTTTTACAAACAGTAAATGAATAGCGATTGAAGATGGTTTTTAGGCTGCATAAAAAAAGTTCAATATCGCGAAATTCTGCAAGTTGACGCGAGCAAAAAAAAAGGTTTATTTTACACTGCACAACAAAAAAACTGGTTCTTTACCTTAAAGTTCGGAGAAGACAGGTACAACTCCGGCGATTTCCGGTTGCAGGGCCGAAAAAAAATAAAGGGCCGAAGACAACGTTCTTCCGGGCAGTGTTGGGACAAGGTGTAGCTGTTACGCCCCTGTAGAGTGACAAATTGCTTCCAACTAGGTCAGTTAGCGTGGAGACAGAAGAGAGACTTTTTCGGACGACGGGAACGAACCAAATTCCAGCAAAACACTTGCACGACTTCCTTTTTTTTTCCTTTTCACTTCACAAAGATCCGAACTGAATTCGACAGGAGCAATTAACTTAGATTGTCCAGCACCAAAGCGAACCTTCTGTTATTTTTATTTATCCGACTTTCAGTCGATTTGATTATGCTCTACAGCAAACGGTAATACGATAAACTTAACAAGAGGCGCCGCAAAGGAAAAGAAAAACTATCTTCCAAGTCACGTCCGTCACTCTCAAAGGTCTGGCTTCCACTGACTTACCCCCCGCTGCAGAACAGTGTCCAGGCTAATTTTCATTCTAGAAGGAATTACAACGTGCAGGTTCTGGGAAAACCCTCGGGAAGCAATATTGCAATGCAGCAAAACAAATAAATTCTGAGAAATGCTCTCTATCAATTCCGTCTGCACGGTGAAAAACATCCCACAAAGAAAAACCTTGAACAAATCTGGGACTCCTTTGATCGTAAATTATTTCAAGGCGGGAAACACGAACAAGCTTAACAATGCTTCATTCTTTAAAGACGCAATGTAACCAAAACTGTATCCAATATACAAACGGCAATTAAAATAGCGTGACCAATTCTTACGAAGCGCCAAACAAATTAAGAAATTGATTCATATAAAGCGGCGAATTTGAAAATTACATAACAATCCTACTGGCTGAATGCAAAGCGAAATATTTTCTTCGATATGGTTTAATTACATCTTGAAATATGCTAGGTCATCCAAGGATGATCCAGTTTTTTTAATCCTTGATGGACATGCGACGCATATGAAGAACTTGAGTGTCATTAACCAGGCGAGAGAAAACCGTGTTCATGTGATTATCATTTCGCCATATTCATCGCATTGACTACAACCCCTGGATGTAGCCTTCATATTTCCGTTGAGCAACTATTTCTTACAAGCCTACGTGAAGGTAGCAGCAGTTCAAAATACAATTTCTGTGTTCAAGCGCACAGGGATTGTACCATTCAATCCAAATATTTTCCTCAACGACGTCTTCGCACCTTCGGAAACCACAAACAGGATTTCTGCTGAACAAGAGCATTATGGTTCCCCAAATCCGGGTCCATTCAGCCTATTCCTAGGGGCAGTAAAATCTACAAGAACCCGAGGAAAAACGGTTATTCTTACAAGTTCACCATACAAGCAAGAATTGGAACAAACTTTGAACAAGGTGCTAGACCTGTTCCCAAGACATCTCGCAACAAAATTTTTGAGGACGTAAAGTTAGACCAAACGGAAAAACAGGTATCATCGATAACTCGAACTTGTCAGAAAGTGACTTTGTCAAGACTCGGACTCAGACTTAATATAGAAATTACTTAGTGATGAGGAAGAAGTTGGGGGAGGCTTTTAACTGGCTGTCAATTTTACAACAAACGATTTTGTTCTAATCCAACTAAAGACAGACGCTGTCTGAAGTAAAATATGTTGGGAAGGTGATTAGTAGATCTACGGATGTCAGTTTT
>JABXWE010034876.1:0-13305 GCA_014611495.1 Limonius californicus
AATCAGACAAATAACGAAAAAAGGCTTTAAATGTTTGTTGCACAGCCAGGATTTGAACCTGAAACTTCTGCTTCGGTGCTTCACAAAACGATTATTGCTACTCTGGCACTAAAATGAAACATTTGCTTAGACTTTTGCTTAATTTTTAAGGTAAAAATTATTGTCTTTTTATGAACGAATCTAATAATAGATAACTAATAACAATATACATTTGTACAGTATACATTCTTAATCTTCCATGGATTTTGCCTACGGAAACCCTGTATATTGGAATTTTATGCATGAATTTTATTAAATTTATCTGATTCTTTCATTTCTGAGCATTTCAACAGTGCGGTACATCGCAAAGGTTCGTTTTATAACTTACATCACATTGATTTCCATTTTGGACAGTTTTAGCAGTTCATCTAGCACTCCCTGTTCTACTAAAATTAATTTCGAAATTAAAAATTAGTTATTTCGTATTTTCTCACATTTTACACCTCAATTTATTCATTCGCAGCGGTTCTTATTTAAATTAAGTTTCTTCAACATTCTAACACCTCATGGTTTCTAATTATAACTTATTTTATTTCCATCTCGGATAGTCTCAGTTATAAATAAATTATTTTATATTGTCGAATATAATAGTTACGAAGTTTCTCTCAAGAAATAAGGAGAATCTGTGAATATTTACATTATCTTTTTAATTAACCAATTCACTTTAAGAGCACGCTCTTACAGTTATACGTCGTGATCGGCCAGATGTAGTTAGTCGAATAGGAACATTTGAACAATGTACAAGGAAATGGTTGTAAAGCTACTGTTAACGTAAAGATAACTTACATACTTAACTGTTTTCCAAAACGCCCATATGGATACCATTAGTTAACCTTCCAATAACGTAATCCATAACGAAACGGGTAGATATGCAAGAGGTTTGCACTGACGTATCTCAGATAAACAAGCTATGCACAAGTTGGATGTGTAACCTATTTGGTATCAAAGCAACCAGGAGGACTTCGTATTAATGTCATTTAAGTGACATTTCTTATCTGATAGCATTACCTTTGCAAATGCCTACTGCAGTTGTAAATACAGTAGAGCACACACGCACACACGAGATACGTTTATAGGTCGCATGTGTGTGTTATTTATTAAGTGTTCGTATTTGGCATAACCAGATATTGAACATGGCAGCGAGAATTTTAAATATTATTTATGTGGTGTGCAAATCGTGTTTGAAATTGTCGTACCTTAAGGTATGACAGGCTTACTGTAGGAAGGAATTCCGTTTTCACATTGAAAAAGGTGGCACTTCTAATTATGTTAACTATCTGTACGTTAAATGGGAACCGTCTCAACTACCAACTGGCCCGAAATTTGTTTACTTATAGCGCTAGATGATGTCATACAATTTTTGGGCAGTGCGGCCCATAGAAGTACTAAACAATTACAAATACTAGTAATTATGGGAAACCTTTAAAAGTTATAAAACGGTTGTCGATTTTTAACAGTTCATGTAAGGTAATTGTAATAGATTTAAGTATGTTAAAGATTACATCTTAATAAGGAAAATAATATTAAAATCAACGCCGGAAGGAAATACGCCTTAAAAAACGTTATCAACTTCCTAATTTACGGAGTGAACATCCGCATAAAAGCTGCATTTAGAATTCTATTCAGAAAAAATAATTTCAATATTTACTTCACAGATATTTCATCTTCTATGCACTTTGCACCGAATGAAAAAAATATGATTAAATGTAATTTTTCACATAATATTCAGAAAAATTGTTTGATATCACACTCACAAGAGAATTCTGTTTCCTAAAATTCATTTTTACGGCTTAAAAATTGAAATTTGAATAAATGTTAATCAACAATGCATTAAAGTGGGTAAAGGTTGTATTATCACGATATCAGAACATTGTTCTGTTAGGAGCATATTTAAAATCACCACATAAGTTAATACCACTAGTATTTTATTAACGCCGACTAACATTTTCTGATTGTTAACATTACAAAATGAGTAAAACTGTTCGATAAACTTGAAGGGAGTGGGTGTTATACCATGAGCTAGAAATAAACGCCTGTAATTCGAGATATGAGTAATTTCAAATCTTAGGGTCGTGCCATTTTCGTAGATACTAAAATTTAAATAGTAGTACGTTACTTTCTTACTTCATTGTCATACCTATAAAATGTTTATAGCTTATATGGAACTCCTAACCCGTTGTAACATGCGATTCTATACGCCTAGTTGTTTTATATTTAATTTTCAATATAAACTTTTGGATTGCATACTTTATGCTTTTGGTTAATTCGATTTTGGCCTGGTTTGAATTCGTTTAATCCATTCGTATATTTCCGGTTTAGGAAATGGCGATTTTGATATTTCCGTGTGGCATTCATTATTTTTGAGTTCCCATAGAAAGTGCACGTGTTCTTGAATTATTTTAGCAGTCGTTTTAAGGCTTGGGAAGTTTTCCCGATTTACCACACAATTGTGGAATTTTATATACCGATACTAGTGATATGTATTCCAGGGAGTTATCCCGATTTCTGTGCAAATCTCTTTGAGAAAGTTCTTGTCGCCAGTTTTACATCTTTTGGTAAGCATGGAAAATCCAAATCCTATTGTTTTACTTCTAAGTCATTTGAATTTATTTAGGCGAATACGATACGGCCGAAATTATCTATCCTCAATTTAAAATAAAGGAGACCCTGGAGATATTTCGGCGCGATTGGAGTTATCTTCCGTTGCAGAGAATACAGCAGATGCCGAATAGTCCGAAGTATCAGCGGCGTTGTTAAACATTATAGGTGTATCCCTTCCGAGTACATTTAATTCTTAAATACATTTTTGTTGTACGAGGGAGATTCGGAAAACTGTAATTTCAACCGGAAGGGGTCGTCGTCTACATTCTTATTTATCTATAAATTGAAGATTGGATAATTAAGCTTAATAATTATTCTGATTTCAATTTCAATTAAGGATAAATTTTGTTGTTTGTGTATATTGTAATATAACAAAATTTTGTTTGTGTTTATCAAATGGTCGACAGTGTACACAAACCTTTTTATTTAGAATTCAACAATTAGGGGGAATATTGCAAAAGGTTAGGATTTTGATTAAAGAGTGCGTCGGTACTTAATACCATAATTTAGGTATTTTTAATCTGGGTATTTGGTCTGCGAGGCCACGATAAACTTTACGTAGTTAGTGAGTTTGGTCGCGAGTTGTATTCGCGGGTTGAAAGCGGCAATGCTTTCGTATTTAGTAGTAATTTCGCATTATTGCGTTCCCTACTTTGGTTTAATTTAATGTTCGAGTAAATTATTTGCCGTATTGTGTACTGTTACCTATCAACATTTTTTATTTGTTTATATATAGATATTTGTTTAATTTCATGTTACGTTGTGTATGGCGTGTTTATTATTATTTTTGTAAATTAAAATTTGGTAGCTTGCTGTTGTGTTTTATTGTGTATTGTTGTATTATAGTTTTTTTTGTATCTAATTGAGTAATTATCGAAGCAAGGTAAGTTCGAACTCCAGGAAAGTTCCTGTTTTACATCGTGTTATCTTCAACGGCGAAGGATATTTTAAAACAGGTGGCGCCTAGGCTTATATACCCTCCCTTCTTCGATTGTAGCTAGTCGAACTTTGTCCTTGATGCCTGGACCTTACAACGTGGATTTTAGCTGGTTGTATTGCTCTTATTTAGAAAGTCTTTTTCTGTTCATAGGCGTTACACCGTTCTTTATTAAATAGGTAGGCATTAAACTTCTATTCAATCATTCTTAGAAAATTGCATAGACGAAAAATTTTCTAGAGCTTCTGTGACCTCATAATATGTGATTCAAATACAATCATTATTGCTTATTGCTTATTGCAGCCTTTCGCAATCCTCTTTTACATTTTATATTTGTTTTATTCTAAAATACATATTGATTTGTACGTAATTGAAAGTTTATGTCTTCTGGATATCGAGCAAACAGGCATCAAAATATGAATTTTCGAAAGTTTGTAAGAAGCTTATTAATCACTTCTTAAAATTTAGAAATAAAGAATTGAAATTATCTTCCGTTTTAGATTTTTCAAAGACATAATGAGAGAGTATGAAGATATTGATTACAATATACACATCTACAATAAAACTTTTCGAAACGATTTCGTTTTTACTTTTCCATTGGGAAAGAACTGTATTTCCAAAAAATCCGCTTGGCAATTTTAGCAGTACACAGAAAGTCTTGTACTTTACTTGTACTGAGGAACTTGTACTTTCGAAGTAATTCAAGTTTTGCTTTTAAGGGCAATTTTGTTACAAAAGCCAATCTGCAACCCTGAAACTACATTATTTTATAGATTCTAGACAATCCCAACCCAATTTGGCTTGTCTTACCTTACCAACGACCTTGTACGTTTTGTATGTACCCTTTAACACTTTAACAAATTTTGAACATATGTAGCTGACTTTAAAATAAATGTAGGACTAAGAAAACTTCAACAATTACTGAAACCTAGCGATTATTTAACATAGTTCATCAAAGTAATAAATAAATAAAGTAATAAGTAAACTATGTAAGTGTTTGAACGTGAGCTGAATAGAAGAAAAACAACTAGAAACATTTTTTATACATCTAACTAACAGAGTTAGATTACTTCAACATTAATTTAGTAAATATTAAACAATAAAGCAAATTATTTCAGCTGAAGCATTTTCAGTATGCATAACCTCCATATTTCGACGGAATATTGTATTTACATTAGAGTCCTATAAAGTATGCAGCTTACGGATATACAATGGAGAACAGCAGAAGTGGATGTGACTGAAGGTGTAAAGACATAAACTATAACAAAAACGACTACAGTTAGCGATATTACGCAGCTTCAAAACGTGTACTTGTGTAATTTTCAAAAGTTATCAAAAATGTCAGATTTCTGTATATGTTACTAAGCAGTTTTAGGTCATTTGCTCGCCACTACTTGTTCGCCTACATTTGCTCACCACCGATTGCTCGATTGTCTATAGCTAGCTATATAGGATCGATGTTCACGAAGACAGTTTGCTAGACAGCTAGCTTGCTCGCAGTACTGTAGGGGAGGGTCGGTGATTGGGCGTAATCATTCGACTTGACCTCGACCTGGTTGACCAGCCAGTGATATCTGCATTTCACTTTGCAGAGTGGCGTGTGGAGAGCCTGTCTCTCACTCTTTTCCTTGTGAGGTACGTACGGCGGCGGGCAGAGGTCCTTTGGTTATCACAATGACATGGGGGAACCCATTATCCGGTAGTAACGTTCAGTTACCGGGTACCCGTTACAGATTAGGTACATCAATCAAGATCTACTAAACACGGCCCTGCCAAGAGTACCCCACCCTGAATGAGAACTACTAGAGATGATCCTGTCATGGTGCCAAAGGTGAGCTACTGTATGCGAAGCTGAAGTAGAAATGTAGAAATTGCAATGCTAATGCAGTAATGGATTATTGCTTGTGTATTCCATGCTTTGCTGGTATGTGCTGAAATGGGGTTGTGACTGTTTGTGTGTTGACTTTATGAGTGCTCTGCGTACATATCTGAAGCTGTCAAATTCTGAGCTCCCAACAATTTAGTCTTGATGAGTAAACGTACCCAATTTAAAAACACTATCGGTGAGTGTTTACTTATTTCTTATGTTTATTTTGTAAAAATTCCACCCGCCCGTCCCGATGCGAAAAAGACCCTCCTACATTCTGGAAAATATTGGAACTGGTAGCACTTTTTTTACACACCGAAATTATATGCAAGAAATGGATATAAATTAAATTTCTGTTATCAATTGTGCTAATGCACCATGTAGAAGACACCCAATAAATCAAAAATTTCCAATAATAATAAAATAATATACATGTATAGTTTCGAAACATAAGTGTAATAATAAACAGCGACATTGATTATTTTTTAAAGTACCAATTTGAACTTTGAAGAATAATCTGTGTTGCTGTTTAATGTTACACTTTTCCATCAAGCTTGACATCGCTTTATTTTTAACATTTAGAAGTTTATTATCAATGAAATTACATCATTTTTAAAACCAAAATGCTGTTGCGCCATTCACCGGTGATTATACAACCTTATGGAATTGGTGGAAACACTAGAACATGAAATATTTCCTTTTAGAAATACGAGAAACGCTTTTAATATGTCAATCAGAACACTTTATTGTTGGTATTTGTTCCAGATACTTGATCTTGGCCAATATTCGGAAGTATTTATTATACCTCGATTTGTATGGCGACCTTCGGTCTTCCACTAGTTCAGAATTTTGTAACTTTACTAGCATCACGACGTTCTCCAATACAGCTCCCATATATTTCGCCTGACTTATGTAGGCTATCAATTTGTCAGTTGGCCCGTGGATGTTTTAAGGTCGTGCGGGCAATAGTTACCAGTGCACGAAAACTATGGGAAAGATATTTTAACTTATTAGAAAAAAATGTATAGTTATCGGAATATCGCGTTTCGATCTGAAGATTTTGCTGACGTTTTGACCTGCGCTACTTTATCTGTTTTATAGCATACTACAAACAAGTATTTGTTATAATTTAGAACCGATTGAAGCAGCGATCGAATCAATGGCTTGTTCATAAGTTTTCTGGTTGCCATTTACCAGGCACTAAACGGAAACGAGTTTCGGTTAACTGTAGCAATAATTTGTAAATATGCCACAAATAATAAATTTTAGATTAATATAAAAATAATATACATATATAAAACTGTTAAAAGTTCCAATAACTTAACATACGGTCATAAGGTAAACAAATTTGATATCTTGAAAAAAATATAGCTTTCAAAAAACTTGTTCGATGCTTCAAATGATTTAAACTAAATTAAATTTATGATGGGTATTCAGAGTTCATGCAAATTTTTGTTTATTATATCCAAAGCTTGAATTACTTTGAAGCAATCGTATAGAGAGAAATTCAGTAAGCTGGAAGTAAAACGAACTTGACCTTTCGTGCAATAAGAAATATACGTTGTCTCCCAGGCCAGTTTTGTTGATAGTAATCTAACATTTATCAACAATTGTTGATTAAAGCTTGCCTAGATATAGAAGTATTTACGAAATAAGTATTTCTACTTAAATGAATATAATTGATAACGAGTTTCGAGATTATTTCAATATTCGCTATTTTAAAAACGCAAAGCTTTAAAGAATCGTTTGGAAGCTTAAATGAATTTAAATAAGAAAATAGCTTCTTTATTATGACACTCATATATACAACGTGTCTCAAAATTTACGCCCATGAGATTTAATTCAGGGGGCTAAAACAAATCGAAAATTAAGAGTGGACATTTTCCGATTGTCATTATCGAGTTATTGACAAAAAAGTAAATAATAAGTTTGATGGCACGGTCGTGCCAGTTAGTTGTGTAATATAAATCAATTTGGTGGCTACGGCGATGTTAAAACTGTATTAATCGTTTTGTCACTTGATAAGTCCCATTAATTTCATTTCCTTCCGCTTTTTGTGTTTAAAATGAAACGATACTATAGTAATCGAGATTATCTCGATATATTGAAAGTATTAGGTGCGTGTAATGTCAATGCCACTGGTGCGGCTACGGTATATGCGGAAGGGTTTCCAAATAGTGGGCACCCTGATGCAAAAAATATAAGAGGTGTAGCACAACGATTACTAGAGGTAGGTAATTGAAATTTTCGAAAAATCAGACAGAACGTCCACCTACGCTAAGCGTTGATCAAGAAGAGCGAATTCTTGAATTTGTTGAAGAGGAATTGCTTTCGAATTGTATCGTCCCAAACTCCTTTCCAAAAAGATACAATTCATAGATTACTAAGTAGAAATAGTCTACATCCATTTAGGCCTCAAAAAGTTTAAATTTTGCATTACGGGGATAGGAAGCTTCGAATTAGTTTTTGTAGATTGTTGTTAACCATAGCGTAAACAAAGATCGACATTTCATTTAAAATATTCTGTGGAGAGATGAATCCCCATTTACTGGGAAGGATATCATAAATACTCATAACCTGCTGTTATGTTCGTTTGATTTTGCCGCTTCATCTGCATTAAAGTTTTAATTGCCGCTCTGTAGCCAATTACTATATTGATAATTCCCGAATACAGTTTTTTAGTGGACCTTTTTGTTATCATGGAGAAATGCCGATCAATATTTTGTCTCCGCGCTTGATCCTGAACGTTTGCTGGGAATTTCCAGCCCTCGAGGGGAGCCCTACGTGTTAAATTATTCTAGAACTCTTGCAACATATTTCGGATTAAGCTGAAATACTTCTGCTGCTGCATACTGGCATTGCGTTTTCTCGCGAGTCGATTTAACATCTCCTTTCGACCTGGTTGCTTGCGAACACCTCAACGCCGAAATCAAGTACTGCAAGGGCGGTTTAGGTTTTCGATGGGTGTCCATCGCGTGAATTTTCGTATCGCTGCTATCACCGTGGGGTGAACAAAACAATCGACAAGTGTCGGATTTAAAGAAACACGCTGGAATTTTAACCGTTGGATGGCAATTCATTGCGAATTTGCTAATCGCCTTTGGCGGATTAATATCGAACCCCTCTGGATGTGCCGTTGCTGCGACAAACAACTTGGAAGTTAGTGCAACGAATATTTCATTGCGTAATTTCCCCTTTTCCCAAAGAAGATCTTGGCGATTGCTGGTGCGGTCATGATTCCAGTCTTCAGTAGCGTGCCTGGGAATTTTTCCTGCTTCCCGAAGAACCTAAGAATACCCCAAATTGTGTCTCTCTCTCTCTCTCTCTATACCCTACCGAAGAAAACTAAGGTAAAACAAATTGTTAATTGTGTTGTGAAAACTTGTTTCGGGTTTCATTTTATTGGATTAAAGTGCTGAACCTTTTTTTTAAGCAACGCAAAGCGACCTTCAGTAGCCAGTTACCCTTTTTTAACTGTAAAGTGTGATTATAAATTGTAATTTTTGTAAACTCGAACGTTACTGGCGCGCAGATCTGTGGTTAGTACAGTAAAGTACCGCGAGCCAGGGGCTGCGAGCCTCTTGTTCGAACGTTCCAACTACCGTTGTGTTAAACCATAATTACTACCAATTTGAATGTAATCTTTGTTTTTGTATTATGTGTCACCAATCCCGTACCATCTATTTCTGTGTATTTTTATTGTATTGTGCATGAGATTTGTAAGCTTTACATACAGGAGGAGGCACAATAAAGGTGAGTCCGATTCCCGTAAGCTGCTGGCTTCTCGGCCTTCTACGCGGACCTGGAATTAGCTGCGATTTGGAAGGTGGCGCCCATTGATTTTGACCTATCTTGTACACAACTAGTTACAATTTCCCTCCCGCAAGCGTTTCTCGTGAACCACCCCTACTCCTCTGGGCTAAGCCGAAGGCCTTTTCCATCTTTCCTGTTGCGGGTCGACGAAAAAGCTCGTTTGGCCCGTAACGCTGCATAGTAAAGGGATGAAAACTCTCACTTAATACGCAAAACATCTTATCAAAAAGACGATGGTCAATTTAGGCAGGGTTATTAAATAATATTGTAATTGGTCCACACACTCTACCCAGCCGACTCAATTCAACCTTGTACCTTCAATTATTAAATGAAAAGTGAGGACTGCCATTTGTCGATGAAGTTGCATTAGCAGTTAGATTAAATTGTTGGTTCTAATATGATGCTGCTTCATTTCATTATGGAATATTTCCTGAAACAAAATTTCCCTGGGAGGTGGACCCATGCCATGGCCTGCTATATCACCTGATTTGAATCCGTTCCATTTATTTTGCTGAAATCATTTGAGCAAGAACGTTTACGTGAACCTGGTGTGTATCCTGAAGATGTCGTAGCTCGTATAATCACTTCTGCGCCGTCAATGAATGAAAGTATGCTACAGGAGTTCGTGCTTCCACGATAAAAAAAATAGGAGGCAATCTATTTGAACACATTTTCAGATAAAAGATGTTGGAAATATCTTTTTTGCTAATATTCGTTTTTGAGAAAATTAAACTTCTGTTTTTTTAATATCAAAAGCTCGATAGCGCAGGACAATCGAAAAGTTTTCCACTCTTAATTTTCGATTTTTTTAGCTTCTCGAATTAAATCCCAAACGTACGGACGTCAATATTGAGACACCCTCTATATGTAAAACACACATCATCAACATCTTTTCTTAATAGTAATAGCAGTAGTAGTTCCTCTTTTGTGTGTAGTTATAATATCAACGTGACGTTTAAAACTAAAACAACTGTAACTTTCAGACCAACTAGCTTGGTTCTTTTAAGTTCTTTTAAAAAATATTATGGCATTAAGTAGAGTATCAGATTTCATTCTACTAGTTGTACACGCACATAGCATTTATTAGATTTAAAAAGCGGGTATATTTGTTATGCCCAATTGTCTGCCATGTTATTATATCAGTACTAAACCCTACACTGAACTAATGCTAAAAATATCTTTGTTGGCGAAAATAGCACAAGAATAAAATCATTTATGTATAAATATGCATGACTGATAGACATTTTGTAGATTTTATTAGATTTAAAGTTTTGCCATAACGATTCAATAAAATCGCTTAAACTACATTTAAAGAAAAAAATATATATTTTAAACCTAATAGAGGAAGCCAAGCAAACAAAAATTCCTAGTTTAAAGAAGAAGAAAAAGAAGGGGAAGAAAAAGAGGAAGAGGAAGAAGAGGAAGAGGAAGAAGAGGAAGAAGAGGAAGAGGAAGAGGAAGAAGAGGAAGAGGAAGAGGAAGAGGAAGAGGAAGAAGAGGAAGAAGAGGAAGAGGAAGAGGAAGAATAGGAAGAGGAAGCAGAAAACTTGAAGTATTAATGTTGGCATCGGATAATAAATAAAGTTGTTGTTAGCAATCAGAACATTCTTATTTACTAAGGACGTAGGCAATTGTAATAAAAAACAACTATGAATAAAGTATTTATTTTCGGCATATTTGGAAAATAGCTCCATTAAACATTCAAGCCTGTAAACCTTCTTTTTGATATTTCGATTCATTTACATAAAACATGCATTTTGTTGCTGTTATTTCTTTGCTTTCTTTCTTTATGTGTCAAAATAGAGGCTACATCGAAAACATTGTGTCCATGCTGAATGAGTTATTGTGCAATTATGTTGGAGCTGGTCGCCAATTAATAATGATTTCAAATCATTTGTCAGACTTTCAGCTCGTGCGCCAGGAAGATTTTTAAAGTTCCCTGACCATTCAATAAACACAAAGGAACCTAGTCGCATTTTTAACAGACGCTTAATTGCGCCTCGATTATTACAAAAGTCTCGAGATAAAACTTTAATCATTATTTTCAAACAATTGTACGCCAATTAGTGCAACTTCAATAGGATGATCAATGCGCATACCGGAGCCAGCCACAACTAAAATTAAGTTAACGGATTAATCTAATAAGGAACAAAATCGTGCAGTGAAGAGCTTGCGGGAAAATAGTGTTTTTATAACCTTGTAAATAAACATACATAGTTGGAAGCACTAGCAACTCATCAAAAATGCCTAATAACCTGTCCTGCAAGAAAATCTACAAGAGCAAGTTTACTTTCGTCATTGCTACAAACTTAGCTACCGGGCAAACCATTTTTTTTACAAGTGGTAATCAACTGAAATGATATAATAAATTGTCACATTCTTGTACCATGAACTTGAACAATTTCCAGTAGGAGGTGGCAATAAAAGTTGTTTAGGAAGTTTTATTTAATTAAAAAACAAAAACCTTCATAAAACTGCAATCATTTCATAATACCCACACATATGTTACATTATGTCCTTTACTACATGTGCGTCAATGAAAAAGTGGTTTTTATGGCATCACCTAGAGCTTTAATATCAGAAAGTTGCACAAAGAATGTGATAATTTTTGTAATATTTTGAAATGGTGATTTAATCAATTTCTCCAGCTCATTTTAAAAATAAATCTGTCAGAGTTTCCGATACTTACAGCTATCTGTGCATTTACGAAGGTATACAATGTTTTCCTAACCTCAAGGCTTACTATTAGAAAAAAGGATACACAATTATGAGGCTAAATTTGTTGATGCTTTGTTTTTTCACACCAGCATTTGGTCCGCTTGTCATAAGCAATTTTTATTGTTCAAGGGTAGGTAGCAAAACATTGTTTATGATTTATGATACTTTATGACTTGAAACAACACAGATTTGCAATTAATATTAATTTGCAAAATTTATATTCTTGAAAATTACAATATCTAAGTAAAATGCATGCCATCCGAGCCACATTCGTTTTTGCAGTTTAGTTTTAGAACATTTAACGAACAGCTCAGTTAGGTTCAGGTAACAGTCATCACTTCAATTATCCAAAATTCGGACTACATAAGGTACACCAAAAACTGAGACGGAGTTTTCTGAGTGGCCGATTGGTGTACACGTGCACGCGCGAGTTCCGACCTTTTAGTGTTTTAAAAGCAAGTTTTGAACTTAAATAGTTAAATTGCTTTATTGAGAACTCGGTAAGAGTAATTTTAGGGGTGCTCCCCAAACCTAGCCTATTTTTTCCTTTTAATTAAAATTTGTGTCCTTGTTTTTCCTTTCCTGTTTCACGTTTTGTGCACAGGTGGGAACAACACATACAAATATGTTAAATCTACCAGCAAATAATCTCAATCCAAGTTAATACATTAATAAATAATTAATATAATCTGACCCCTTCAAGAATGGAGACTTCTGACTACAGAAGCCTTCTAGAATCTCAACAAATGAATACCCTTAACATTACAGAACCCGAAAAAAACAAAAGTGTTCAAACCAGAAAAGTTATTAACTTTCCACCCGCTAATGTTTTTCCAAGCAAAGAACAAGCAATAATCCTCAATGCAGTGGAAGGCCCAACCTTGAAAGATTGTATAGTCGCAGCTGGCAATATAGTTGAACCGAAAAACATTTTATTTGCCTCGAGAATTTCGAACAACCGCATATGTGTATATCTCGATACCAAACAATCTGTAGACAATTTAATAGACAATCACGACACAATAAATATTGATGGTAAAGAAGTTGGAATCCGCCGTCTTGTAACTCCAGCGCGACGGATAATTTTATCCAACGTGTGCCCTTCTATCCCCCACGAGGTTTTGATTCATTTAGTTAAAGGGCTAGGATTAAAACCTGCTTCACCTATGTCCTTCCTTAGAGCCGGCATACCAGGAGATGAATACGGGCATGTTTTAAGTTTTCGCCGACAGATATATATCCAGCCTAACGTAGAAGTTGAGCTACCTTCATCCGTAATGATAAAATTTGAAGAAACAAATTATCGTATTTTCTTAACTTTTGATTATCT
>JABXWE010034878.1:0-26085 GCA_014611495.1 Limonius californicus
ACTGCAGTATGGAGGTATATAATTCGAAGTTTATTATTATTAGTAATGTGATTGTTGTGCTTGACAATGGTTAAAAGCGCGAGAGTTGACTAACGTTTAGGACCGTTGGGATCAGCGTACCTGCTGCTTGCTGTTTGGAGATAAGTACTACAGTATAGACGTATGTAGTATATAATTCGAAGTTTATTATTATTAGTAATGTGA
The DNA here is from genome assembly GCA_014611495.1 of Limonius californicus. Classification (NCBI taxonomy): domain Eukaryota; kingdom Metazoa; phylum Arthropoda; class Insecta; order Coleoptera; family Elateridae; genus Limonius; species Limonius californicus. The sequence goes on from JABXWE010034878.1 coordinate 205, forward strand.
TTGTTGTGCTTGACAATGGTTAAAAGCGCGAGAGTTGACTAACGTTTAGGATCGTTGGGATCAGCGTACCTGCTGCTTGCTGCTTGGAGATAAGTACTGCAGTATAGAGGTATGTAGTATATAATTCGAAGTTTATTATTATTAGTAATGTGACTGTTATGCTTGACAATGGATAAAAGCGCGAGAGTTGCCTAGCGTTTAGGATCGTGCTCTCGAATGTTAAGATAATGGTTGGGATCAGCGTACCTGCTGCTTGCTGCTTGGAGATGAGTACTACAGTATAGAGATATGTAATATAAATTCAAAGTCTATTACGTTTAGTAATAAAATTGCTGTGCTTGATAATGGTTAAAACCGCGAGAGTTCGCTATCGTTTAGGATAGTACTGTCGGGTGTTGAGAGGATGGTACGCTGGAAGCAGCGTACCTGCTGCTTTATGCTTGGAAATAAGTACCACGATATAGAAATATGTAATAGACATTCGAGGTCTATTAGTTTTAGTAATGTAATTGCTGTGCTTGAAAATAGTTGAAAGCGCGATAGCTCGCTAGCGTTTAGGATAGTAGTCTCGAATGTTAAGAGGATGGTTAGGGGTCAGCGGACCTGCTGGTTGCTGCTTGTAGATAAGTACTACGGTATAGAGATATGTAACATAAATTCAAGGTCTATTATTTTTAGTAACGTAACTGCTGCGCTGAGTTGAATAGCGTTTAGAATCGTGCTCTGGAATGTTAAGAGAATGGTTGGGATCAGCGTACCAGCTGCTTGCTGCATTGAGATAAGTACTGCAGTATAGAGGTATGTAGTATAAATTCAAACTCTATCATTTTTAGTAATGTAATTATTGCTGTGCTTGATAGTGGTTGAAAGCGCGAGAGTTCGCTATCGTTTAAGATCGTACTGTCGGGTGTTAAGAGGATGGTACGCTGGAAGTAGTGTACCTGCTGTCTGCTACTTGTAGATAAGTACTACGATATAGAGATGTGTAATATACATTTGAGGTCTATTAGTTTTAGTAACGTAATTGCGGTGCATGACAATGGTTTAAATCGCGAGAGGTCGCTAGCGTTTACGTCGTACTCTCGGATGTTAGGAGGATGTTTGGGGTCAGCGTACCCGCTTGCTGCTTGGAAATAAGTACTAGTGTATAGAGATATGTAATATAAATTCGAAGTTTATTATTATTAGAAATGTGATTGTTGTGCTTGTCAATGGTTAAAAGCACGAGAGTTGACTAGTGTTTAGGATCGTGCTCTCGAATGTTAAGAGAATGGTTGGGATCAGCGCACCTGCTGCTTGCTGATTGGAGATAAGTACTACAGTATAGAGATATGTAATATAAATTCTAAGTCTATTATTTTTAGTAATGTAATTGCTGTGCATGACAGTGGTTGAAAGCGTGAGAGTTCTCTAGTGTTTAGGATCGTACTCTCGAATGTTAAGAGGATGGTTAGGGATCAACGTAGCTGATGCTTGCAGCTTGGAGATAAGTATCGCTAGCGTTTAGGATCGTACTCTCGAATGTTAAGAGGATGGTTAGGGGTCAGCATACCTGGTGCTTGCGGCTTGGAGATAAGTATTACAATATAGAGATATGTAATATAAATTCGAAGTTTATTATTATTAGTAATGTGATTGTTGTGCTTGTCAATGGTTAAAAGCACGAGAGTTGACTAGTGTTTAGGATCGTGCTCTCGAATGTTAAGAGAATGGTAGGGATCAGCGCACCTGCTGCTTGCTGATTGGAGATAAGTACTGCAGGATAGAGATATGTAATATAAATTCTAAGTCTATTATTTTTAGTAACGTATTTGCTGTGCTTGACAATAGTTGAAAGCGCGAGAATTAGCAAGCGTTTAGGATCGTACTCTCGGATGTTAAGAGGATATTGGCGTTTCAGAGTACCTGCTGCTTGCTGCTTCGAGATAAGTAATACAGTATAGAAATATGAAAAAATATAAATTCGGTATCTATAAAATGATGCGTATTGTGTACTCTCAAACGTGCATTTTAAAGAACGACTAAAAATGTCGAAAGTTGCGCATGAGAGACGTGGGCATTGTAAATGGGATCCACAGTATCGTGCAGGAGACACAAGACGAATAAATCAATATTAGAAGCATCAAACATCATCAACCAGCTACTAAGATGAACCAATCGCTGCTGTCTTGAATATCATGGACTTACTTAAACAACTACGAGTACAATTGAAAAGTTGACGTTTAAAGGCAAAGTTGAGTGCAAGAGGCCGCGAGAGAAATCACAAACCCGTTGGGCTGATCGGTCTAAAGATCTTCTACACCCACAATTCCCCAATACTATCCAACTAGTTTAAGACAGAAACCGTTGGGGAAGCGACATTGCTTCCTTTTATATAATAGAACGACGGAACAGTTGATGTGCAACGGTTCCGCATAATTCTTTGCACCAGCACGAACTGAAACTTATTGTTCGCTACTTGAAGTCGACCTGGTAGCAATATTTGTGCTCGCTAGGTCTAAGGGATGTAATAATTCTATGACTTGTTATGTGTTTTCCTCTCTTGGGTATCGATAACGGTCGAGCCATATTCGAAAATATAACAATTAATTGGCGAAAAATGAAATCGCCGAAAATTGTTATAATTACGGGGCAATTGCACTCGGTCACTTTACCTATAGCAGTTAATACGGCAATATTGAACAGCAGTTTTCGATTGTCAGCGGATCAAAATAAGTAAAACAGTTTTAGACAATTATCGATTTTTTACGTTTGTTATAACAAACTACCAAGGCAACGTCCGGTGTAATTTAGTAATTTAAACTTTAAATTATAAAACCATTGTATTTTATTGGACAATTATAAACTAAATATTATTCGTGAACTGTACGGCTACGGGAGCCTTTAAGAGAAAAATTCGGGTACACATGTAAATCAGTGTCGGTGTTTACTAAGAATTTCATTATTAATCTATCATGTTGCTTGGTGAAATATATTCAGGGTATTTTCCTTAGATCACCCATAGTACCGGCGTACTATTAATCCAGTTGTTGAACGTGCGGCGTGGCTTGAGATGTTATGGAGTTGGCGACCATTTGCCAAGTCTTACAATCGCTGGAACAGACTAACAATTGGTTGAGGAAACCTGTAAGTTAGTAGATACAGACGTGCTAGAACGGAAGCACTCCGATGCGCGATCGATGGACGTAACCGTAGTGGTGTTGTCCCTTGGTGGCCTAATTGCATTATCTTATCTATTAGGCAATGTATATCGCTGACAAGTACATGTCACTTACCATGTCGGGGTTGCCACTTTAGTTGCCTGTAAAGCAAACAAAATATATGCAATGTATTTATTGCTAACAAAATAAATACCTATTACAAATTCAATCGGTAGTTATGTAATATATCTTTTATTTTCGACCGAACGTGGTAACTTTCTCTATAATGCTTGTGGGTATTGTACACACACATAAGCGACCTACTGCTTAAGATAGGGAGGGGTCGCTCACTTGCTCCCAGCAGAACTACATTTGTAGTTTGCCATTCTCGTTCAAAGGGAGACGGTTGTATAAAAATTCGACGTTCTAGACCCTTCTGTCGAACCCAAATCCCTACGCAGCAGTCAAACGTATTAACGCATGAACAGCCGCTCCCTTTATTTAATAATAGGTATGAAACAAAACTGCTTTCCAACGAACCTTATATTGAACTAGTGCTCCCAGAAGGTTTTCAACCGTCACCTTTTGGTTGCGTTGATTTTATCATCTAAGTAGGTTCTTGCTTCTGGAATTCTATTCTGTAGTATACAGTTAGATTTTGCCGAGGTTCTGAGAAAGGTTCATGCAATATCTATAAAATATTGAAAACGTTTAATAACTGTAGCTTGTACCACGTTATTGATAAGTTTTACTAATTCGAAGGTTTTAATCTAATTCGATCTATTAGTTTAAATTTAAAATTCTATTATTTTACATTTACAAATAATCTAGAGGAAATTACAACGCTTTGAAGAGACATATTGAAATAAACAATTAAATTATGACTGTAAATACAAATTGCGACGTTAATCACTTAACTTCAAGTGTTTTGTATAAATAATATACGTACAAAGCTTTTTAATCAAGAATTCATGGACAGGAGGACGTCATTGAAAATATAAACAGCTTATTGCTTTTTGCTTACTAGAATTTTGCTTAAATTTGAGTAATGAAAAAACCGCCTCTTGACCCTAGCTTTTGGTACCCGTGATTAGTTCGTTGTTAACTTGATGAATAGTTCTAATGTATTCTAAAAAATATTGGGATATAAACGTTTCTTGCATAAATAGTCAGAGTCGGGCGTAGGTTAGAGGTTAACGTGTTAGATTTCTACACTTAAATTCTAAGGTTCAATTCTCAGTATTTAACATCGTAGTTTTAAAGGTCCATATACCTCCCAAAGCAATGGCAATGAGGTATTAAGCTTAGTATGTGGGGTAGTGTTTGCACTTTGCATGTTTTGCAGCCCACTTTACGCGGTAGGTCCTCTATGTTTATTCTACTTAAAATTGCGCAAGACAGCCATAGGCAACGTCTTGTAAAAGATAAGCATTCGATGAATGTCTGTGTACAACTAAAATTACTTCATAGTTTCGTTTGATTTGGTAATAGGGTATTCTATTAATTGAAACCTTTATTTTGAGAATGAAAATAATCGAGTATTTTAAACACATTCAGCGATTGTTAATTTTTATTCTATGGTTCGGACTCTACTTATACGAACAAAGAGTTTTATTGTACAGCTATATATAAAACTGCGCTCGAATAGAAGTGGTTTTGTAAAATTTACATTTCGATGCGTTATTAGCAGTTTTATTAAACAAAAGTGCTTAATAGAAAATATAAAATGGTGGTATTGTGAAATGTTCTATTGTTAGACTCTATTTAAATTTTTCATTACTGCGTATAATATTAAGATGAAGGCAAAATACGTTGGTTGTTAGTAAGAACTTGTTAGACGACCGAAATTAGTTGTTTATAAGAAGTTCGGTTGCTGATTAGTTAATGAACAATCAGGCAAGTGATTTTTAATTATGGCTGTCTTACAGTTACTAAGAAGCAAACTTTGGCATAAGTCTCAACTAACCGGCAAAGTTTATGCTTTCGTGATATTATATTCCGATTTTTATGAGTTTATTATTAGAATACTAGTAATAATGTTTGGAATGTGTATGTTTCAAAGGCTGTTCTGCAACCTGGCACAGACCGATTTTTCCCTGGATATCAAATGTCAGAATAGCGATTTGCATCTGTATATTTGTAAATAAAACAGTACACTTTTTTTGGCTTAAACGAAGCTGTAAAACGTTCACAATATGATCCTTATTTAGTTTTTCCACCGTTTTGAGGATTTTGGCCTGAAATATGCGTTTATTATTTTAGCCTACTTGGCAGGAATGTGCGAAGCGCGCTGTGAAATTTTTGCATTAAACGAATCAATGATTGCTCACATAAGGCTTTTAAAATTTAATAAATATTAATTACTTTAATATTGTGATCATATTGAAAGAATAAATCAAGGATTACAAATTAAACAAACTTGCTAATAAATATTCACAGGAATGAAAACCGCAGCGGAAGCTAAAAGAGAGTTGCATGAATAAACTGATTATTATAGGAATATCATAGACATTAAGTTACATACATACAAGTGGATACAAGGAATAAAACCTAACATACACCCCGAAGTGAAGTGGAGTGTAATACTACCTGCATTGTCTAATAAATTATGTTTTGAGTACTGTTCTTCTAAGAACTGCGTTACGTTCTGGAGAGTAAAGCTGTTATACGGTAAATAGGTGAGTGAGTAGTATGATTGGATCCTGAAGTGGACGCTTGAAGTTTGTATTTTTTTTTTCACACATTCATACTACTGTTCCCCCCCCCCGGTACCGCTTTCGCATTACTTCAGGGGGGTGCGGGCGTCCCTTACACACTAACCATTCATGCAGCATGCACCCTAAACTTAACTAACTGAATTGCGGTCGCCCCAGCGGGGATTCGAAACCACGCCGGAACAAGCGCAATTCAGTGTGACCTCGAGTGGTCAATGCGTTCTCGCACTCGACCACCGCGGTCCCTTGAAGTTTGTATCTATAGAAAGAATACACAACAATACTGATGGGCTGGTGTTGAATTGCTGAATGCAACGACTTGATTAACGAGTATATATGGCGATTCATAACGTACTGAGGACACCAGTGGGGTACCCAGAGGAGACCAAGAAAGTTTTACCCTTTATAACCTTCTGACCAGAACTCAATAATAAGAAAGTTACAGCAAGTTAAAGACCTTATAAATTAACGTCCACTTTTGAATACCGCTGATATTAATGAAAACTTACAATGTCGCGACACGAATAGTAAATTCACCAACAGTTCTTGAAATGCTGACCCTGCTTTTCAAAGCACAATTGCGCACCACAAATCCAACAATCCGATAGTTGTGGAAACTGTTGTAAGTCTGTACCTGCACTGATGCGATGGCGTAACTCAACGATGGTAGCAACCTCTGTGACATAAATCAGTTCCTTCACGTGTTCGCAGTAGGATTGAGTCCTTGTACATTTTGAAGACTAAGGGTACAAACCAGGACTAGGAAACTTCAACTTGATTGGGAATTCGGGGCGTACTTGTACGAAGCAAGTTCAATTGAAACCCATCTTTTCTGTATAAAAAAAGTATTGAACAATTTAATTACAAATAATTACCGTCACAGTTAAGACACCTATCCCATTGTTTTACTAACCGACGTTATACTGCTCATAGAATTCTTGTGGCTGCTGATTGAAGAAACCTTCCACAGCTATCTGTACTTCTGCGTCAGACTCAAAATGCCGACCGTTTAACGCCTTCTTCGGCGGTCCAAAAATATGGAAATAGCAAGGCGATAGGTCTGTCACCACATTAGCAACATGAGGCCTAGCATTGTCGTGCAGCAAAATGACTTCACCTGTACGATATCCTGGACGTTTCCTTCTTATTGCTTGATGAAGCTTGTTCGAAGTTTCGTTGTACAGATTTGCATTGACATTTACTCTAAGTTCCTTACACTCTGTCAACAAGGGTTCTTCATGGTCGAAAGAATGATATCATAATCACTTTGCTTCCAGAAAGTTGTGCTTTAAACTTCTTCGGTGGTGGTGAATTTGAATGTTTCCACTGCATCGACGATAACTTACTAGATGGTTCGTAGTAATGGCACCAAGTTTCGTCATCAGCAACTATTGACATAAGCAAGTCATCACCATTCTGCCTATAGTCTGTGAGGTGTTTCAGAGATAAGCCCATTCGCAAGCATTTCTGTCCATTAGATAAGAGACGAGGAATCTATTGCGAACAAACTTTGCTGTAACTCAGATTACGAACAATACTATGGACATATCCTACACTCGCACCAACAATTTCCAAAATGTCTCTAATTGAAATTCGACGATTTTCTCTAATTAGGCCTTCCACGCATATCATATTGCTTTCTGTTAATGCAGGACACCATGCACCTTGTCTTGGCTCATCCATAGTTTTCTCTTTTCCATTCTTAAGTTTTCGACACCATTTCTTCACAGTTGGGCACGCAAGACATGCATTTCCACACGCTGTTTGCATTCGCGTATGAATCTGCAATGGCTGCACTCCATCACCGTATAAAAATTGTAGGAGCGCACGCTGATCAAACTGGTCGGATTCTCAACAACGAACGCCATTTCAAAATCGAAGTTTTAAAAGTCAGAATCAATTTGAAACGCCAGAAACTTATTAATATGTTACTTAAAATACTACTAACATTAACAAACATCACTTAAGTTATTGCATTTGTTTTTAAGGCTAAGGTGATCAAAGATGGGTTTCAGTTGAACAAGCTTCGTAACTTACGCCATTTCTAAAAATTCTTCTGCTACATTCGCCCCGTGCATATGTAGTCTGCCAACACCGAGGCTTTTTTACATTGTAAAATTTCCAGTTTTCGTCCGCGTTGGACCACCCGAAGAATAGTATTTCAGTTGATTTGGAAATCGTTCTAAATACGTACGCGATGCACGTGCAGCGTTTTCTTCAGTTGCTCTATAAACAATAAGTAATCATACCTATATATTCCTCGTTACTTTAGTTAGCCATTTAATCCAAATAAATCACTTAGCAATAAATTGTCTTAATTTTGATGTTCAGAAATACTGATATTTAAATAATATTTCTTTTGGTTCTTTTGCTTTCTAGTTTTATTAAATAATCTGCGGCTCTTAATAAATGAATACCAATTTTGGTATTGGAAATGAAGTGTTGGTATGGGGCTTAGCTATTGATATGGGGCTGTAACTATTGCTTTGGATTCTGAGGGTTTATTATTTGTAGTAATGCAACTGCTGTGAATGATAATGGTTAAAAGTGTAAGAGTTCGTCGGCGTTTAAGATCAAGCTGTTGGAAGTTGAGGGGATCCACCAATGGTTAGGGGTCAGCGTTTCCCCTCCTTGCTTAATGCTTGGAGAGTTAGTAATCTAGCAAGGTTATTTAATCCCTCTTGCTTTGGTTAACTGAGAATCGTAATGTGTGATACCTACATTGCACCAAGCGAGATAGCCTGTGGGGATTCTGCTCCTCTGCCCGATGAAAGCCGTTGAGCTATCAGAATGGCATGGTATCGCCCATTGACTGATGTTTACATTTGTTTAAACGCTACCAATTATAGGTAGATGCGGCATTTTAAGCTCTTCATCGAGGGGTCCTTACCTGGCTGCACGAAACAGCTCCTAAAATGTAGTAGGAAGAATATTAGAATTGACATGGGCCTAATCACTAATCACGGCCATTTTAATAATTACCTATACACCTGACTGATAGTCCTTAAACACAATGACGTACTTAGCGGCCGGTCTTCTGATACCTCAGCATTTATGGAATGTACCCATAAATAAGTAGCTCGCCTTTGGGTGGCAGGATTATTTTGGGACCATTAATAAAATGGCGGATGCACAACGGGCTTTCGGCCTGAATATTGCTGTCAATGCCCGCTTTTAGAATCAGAAGAATAATTGTAGGTGCACTGCATGAGATATACTAAAGCCGATTCTGTTGCAATGCGAAGAGAGGTGTTGAATGTTGAATGAGACGCCCAGCCACCAGTAAGTATAATATGTGGCAACCGCAATGCCAGTGCTGTAGCTAACTGATAAGAGTACTTGTTTTCCATTTTTATCTTCTAGTAGGAAATAACTGTGTACTGTTTTACGTGCGCACGTTGCAAAGTATCCAGCCTTGAAGAGTAAACATGGCCCATTTTGGAAGACTGTCGGCCGTCGGGGTATATAGTCACATACCCTTCTTCGTTATCGAAATCTCTATAATCATTTAAGGATCTTATCTTATTCAACGATTTTATTTTTTGTTTTGATATGTAATGCCGTTCTTCTTACATTTTTGTAATCCTAGTGTTGTTGGGTTACTCAGAATAGTTGTTTTCAGTGAGCGTCCTTCATCAATTCCAAATAAATAACCATTGGGTTGTAACTTTGCTGGCTTAGTCAGTTGGATTACATGAGGTTATTTAATCAATATATAAGGTGTCTCTAAAAGGGATAGGACGATTTAAAAAACTTATTTCTATCCAAAAGTCCTTCGTTAAGATGCTTTGGAGCGTCAAAGATTTTCAGAAGTTTCTATTTATTAAATAAGAAAAGAATGCTTTTAGTAATGGGAATTAAATTTCGCTATGAATCTGTACTGGCAAAGGTGCTTGGATAGAGGTAACTTTGGTTAAATCGTCCTATTTTGGTATCAGGAATATGTAGTAGCGTTTTGTACAGACCTCTTAGAGACAACTTGTATAGAGGTCGAAGTTGTATCGTGTCGACATTCGTTGCTATATTTTACGCTGCTAAATATTCTCTTTTCAGAAGTTCCCATGCTGGTTTTACGGTTTCTGTCATGTTTCCACGCTATATATGAGAGCTAGTCTGATTAGAGTTTACAGATTCAACTTTTTTTTCGTGAATTCTATTTAGTTTGAATTAGAAGCCATAATAAGCCTTATCAGCTAATGTTATTCCTTTTCACACTTCTGCAATCTTATAATCACTATTAATTATATCACATAAATATTGTAAGTGCTGAACTTATTCTATATGATTATTAGTGCATTAAAGTTGGTAAAATCTACACACCCTATCTAGCGAAGTCTTGCAACTTCATGAGATCTTGATGAATAGTTATTCTATTTTCTGGTTATAACTAAACTTAAACCTCAATATGACGATACTCCCATTCGTTAGCAATTTATTAGGGTCTTATATGTAAATGGGGATTCTCTTAAATAGGTTTTCGTAATCAGCAGATTTTAGTTGCGTACTGTTTGTATTAGTCATGAAAATTTTTAGTTGCGTATGATATCGATACAGTTATTATTTAAAATTCAAGCCTTCTGCCGCATGCGGATTTTCATCAGCTCTTCTAAACACGATATAGCTAACAAATCAATCAATTCGTGTCTGCTATAACGTAAAGGCAACTAGTGATACAGTAGTCGACCGAAAGAATAAAAAAAATACAAACACCTTATTTGAAGCAGCGATTCTTTGGTTAAGTTTTGCTTTGTTTAAAAATGGAAAATATTGTTTCTCACAAGTGCTCTGTCGACAGTATACACAATTCCTGCAGATTAATCCTGTGGAGCGTGTTAGGTTCATTCAATCTTATGTTACTGACCTTTAATGTTAGAAGTTTTCTAGAACCATTTCCATTATGTTTTGAAAGAAATACGTGCTTATAAATACCTACAATATTCTGTGTTTATCCACACAAGTAGAGGGCTACTAGAAGTTGAAATGAATGAAATCTCAAATTCGGGAAGAACCTTTTAGCTCCTGTCTAATGTTTGCGTTATGGCTCTGATAGAGGCCCTAATTTTGTAGCAGAGCTACTGAGTAAAGCCATCAGCAGCTGATGGAATTATAGAAATAAGATTGACTATGTCGTGTTTACTCGGCTTGTGCCCTGTCAATTTGATTAGAACACGCTCGTAAATGAAACCAATCCAATATCATATGACTTTTAGGAAAATGTGAAAACCCTAATCAGTGTTTTGAGATTTGTGATAAGGTCACCAATGAATTATAGACGTTGTTATACGACTTACAAAGCCACTAATGTATTTAAAGGACTAAAATATTTTCACAATAGTGACTCTGTAGAATGGGAAACATCAGTAGTATAAAGTGTACGCCAAAAGTGTGAAATATATAAAATAAAACTGAAGCAAAAGATTTTTTGTAACTCCTGACACATGTCGATTTTCTTTTTTATGAATGAACATTCACATGTAAAATTCATTTTCTGACATGTACATGTTTTGAAGTGACAAGGTCAACGAATTTTTTTAATGGCTGGCTCTCACTTTTTCCTTGGTTTGGATAGATCCTTCAATTATCTAAATGACATTGTAAACATTTTGACATCATACATAAGAAAATATATTAGAAATAAATCATAGAATGTTTGGCAACACACAACAAATTGTATCAGTAGTATTGAATTAAGATAAACAAAGTCGTTTTAGGACACACATGTGGATACAAGGTGTCAGATGTTATCCGATATCGACTTGGTAAACATCGCTAGCATTTGCAAAATATGTTAATAGATCTGCTATGGCCCATTTAGCAGACACACAATACATAGACATTTTAATTTTAACATCTCGGGTGTGAAAACCTTACAAGAACATAAAAGAAGTGTGTGCTATATTTAATGCGAAGTATCCAGATTGACCTATCACACAGTCAACGATTAGTAGAACTCAAAGAAAGTTTATGGAGACTAAAGATATTGCTGGTATTCCAAAAACTGGTCGTTCAAAAGTGATGAATAAAGACAAGAAAATCGACATTCCTTTACAATACGAAGAAAATTCTAATTGTGCTCCCCGACGCGTCGCAGCAAACAGGATTCAGTAGGTACCAGGCTACTAAGAAAAGAACGGCATTATCCTTTTAAAATTTGGTTTGTTCAGGAGCTCAATAAAGATGATGTTGACCGACGTCTGCAATTTTGTGACATAATGTCAAGTTAATGCACGTTTCCATCACCATATCGTTTTTACGGATGAAGCGACAACGACTTTGTTCTTGAATGTCACAATTATCCGTCAGAACTGCAGGTACTGGAGTAGGGAAAATCCTCATTGGATGGTTGAGATACACCAACATCCACAAAAAGTAAACGCGTGGGCTGGAATAGTGGACACCTGAATAAATAGGTCATGTTTTCTTTGACGGAAACCTTACTGGAGCAAGTTATATATAGTTTCTCCAAAATGACCTTATTCCAGAACTTGCGATACTTTACCCAAACGGAGATGATCCAGGTGTGCCAAGTAATGCCCTTTGGTACCAAAAAGAAGACCGCAACATTATGCGCCTCGCGTCCGTTACTTTCTGTATCATTGTTTTCCTGCAAGGTGGATCGGTAGACGAGGTCCGAGAGAATGGCCGGCTAGGTCCTCTAACGTTACACCCTCGATTACTTTATGGGGCTATTTAAAGTCAAAAGTTTAATCTACTAGACATATAGAAAGTCAAAGATTTGAAATATAGTATTAGACAGGAAATTCAAAGAATTGCCGAAGATGCCATTTATAATGTCCTAGGACAATTTGTGGGTAGACTTGCTTGCTGCCAAGAAGTGAATGGGTGGAATTTGAACATTTCAACCTGAACTTGTTTTCTCATTTTTAAATCTTTGGTTTATTCTGCCGTTTAGTTGTTATTGTATATTTTGGTTATTAATGCGTTTAATAAAAGTTTTTCTAAACGTTCAATGATTTATTTGTCGCACATCTTTTGCGAGGTGTGAAAATGTTTATACTATCATTTAGACAATTGAAGGACCTATCCATATCACGGAAAAAATTAGGAGTAACAATTTTAAAAATTCTGATGGCCATCACCTAAGAACACGAGAATGTGGGACAATGATTTTGACATACAAATGTGCATTTTTAAAGGGAAAATTTACGTGTTTAGGATTTTTACAAAGAATCATTTGTTTCAGTTTTAATTGGTATGTTCTGTATGTTTCATATATATGTATAAAGAATCATTGACATAAGATTTCGAAGAAATAGACTTCCGGAGATTATTTACCTTTAATTGTTGTTTCTTATAGTTTAGAATTTACTTTATGTTTGGTGTAATATCAAACACTATTGTGTCGCAAACTAATGTAAAGTCTCATTCGATAAACAGCCAGTGGTAGCTAGTTATTCAGACTAAAAACTACACTAACGAAGACAACACAGTAATTTAATCCATGCCCTTAATTATATCAAGTGTACACTTCACTGAGTTCAATAGGCTCTGTTCTATGGACATTTATGACGAATGAGCTCACAATAACCTGCTGTCTATCTATAAAAAATAGCACCACAAAACAAATAGCATAAATAATATAAAAATTAATTCCTCCCTATTTAGTTGTGGTTTAAACTACGAACTCGAAGAATGTATAATGTTGAAAGACCCGTTTTCCGACTACTGACCTATGCAAAGTTTTGTGAATTGCGACGAAAACGTTTATTTTAACTTTTACTTTTGCCATTACATAATTCATGTCTCTCTCTGAGTTGTGTTCAGTCGAAACAAGCCGCAGTAATAATTTTAATTCCTCGATGTTTTGTCCAACACGTAGTTGCTATTAACTTGGTAGTGAATCAGAATCTCAATTCGCATTAACCATATCCAAATGAAACTAAAAATGGTTGTTCGTGCCGTGTCAACTATTAGACAGCTGTGGGCCATAAGACTGATTAAAAATTTTGTATTTACACATCGTCTGAAAAACGTTTTTAGCATTGCAGTTAAAATTCCATACGTTATATCGAAAATTCTGGTTTCAGAGGTCGTTCGTCGAAACCTTGCAATCTAAATAACATATTTGCTACATTATTTAATAGAAACGTGGAAAATTTTTTGAAAATAGTCGTTTGTAGGAATAACGCTTTTTCAAAGTTATTAATTTGAAGAAAGTCCTTAACAAAACTACTCTACTACTTACTACTAATACTAATTTTTGAATAAATTATGGGGAGTGGTATACGTTTCCATATGGTCCCCAAGATTCAGACAAATATGTTCTGTATATTGAAGAAGCTGTCTCTGAAGCCTTCTATGGGCTTTTGGAAACGTAGAAGTATAATAAATACGCTAAGTCTTAGAACACCAAGAAGGGGTACGAATTTTTTTACCAAACTTGGCAGAAACATTTAACTACTAAAAGGTAGCAATTCATTAAAATTTTAAAGAAAAAGAACAAAATAAAACAAAGTTTTTATTAATAATGGGTTGGTCCCCCCTATTGGTTACACACTCCCCCACTCTTCGTGGCATCTTGAGGTATTGTGTCCCAAGCAACCTGTAATTCGTGCTGTAGAGTTTGCAGCGTCTGCGGAGGATGCAGCAAGTTCCTTAGTTTGTCCTCATAATGTCCCAAACATGCTCGATGGCCGAAAGATCGGGAAATCGGGGTGGCCACGGCAAGAGATTGATATTATCCTCTGCAAATCGGTCCATAGAACGTTTTGCAATATGGGGACGGGCATTATCCTGCTGGAAAAGTGGGTCTTCCAACTGCTGAGGAAATGGAAGAATATGGGGGGTTTTACCACCTCATCCACATATCGCTGGGCGTTCATATTGCCTAGGATGAATAACAAATGGGACCTACTCCCATAAGTTATAAAACCCCATACCATAATCCCCACAGTTTGGTGCACATGCCTCGCAACAGAAAATTCAACATTGCGACGTTTCCACTTGTTCGTCTGACCCTCATACGGCCATCATACATCTCCACACAGAATCGGGATTCATCACTGAACACCAGCCTATGCCACTCTAGGTTCCAGTGCAGTCGCAACTTACACCACTCCAAACGTTACTGTCGGTGTTGAGCCGTTAGTGGTAACACAAGATTTGGCCGATACGATTGCAAGCCGAAAGATCAGATTCTGCGGTAACCCGTTCGAAAGGTTACAGGACGACCTTCGATAGCTGACCATTGATCAGCAATTGATCTGGTACTGAAGAATCGGTCGCTTGTTGCCATAAGTCGAAGATGGAGGTCTTGCATCTCATTTGTTCTTCTTCGCCCTCCGGTTCCTCTTCTAGGACGTTCCTGACTTTCCCTGGTCCACGCCTGATAGCAGCGCATGATGATTAAGGCAATTTGCATTTTCTCTGAACGAAGAACTACCTTCGCCAAACCAACAATACGACCTCTGTGGAATTCGCATAATTGGCGGTAATTTCCACGTTTGCGCACTCTAGGCATGATTACACCCTCAAAACAAACGATCAAAAGCGAAGACAATAAAGAACTGAACAAAATCTCCCAAAACCTACATCCGATAAAATAGTTAGAAGAAACTGAAAGAACTGTCAGATAAGCCTTTATTACTTGATCCATATGAATGAAATTTTAATTAATTGCTACCTTTTAGTAGTTAAACGTTTCTGCCAAGCTTGGCCAAAAAATTCCTACCCCTTCTTGGTGTTGCGATTTCCATATTACTGAGTATATATCCGAAAGCAGAAACAATAATGTTTGATGTGAGTGTTTGGCAAAGTTTTTTTGCTCCAACAACTATTTAGATGTTTCAAAACTACAGTCTTAGAGGATGCATTAATTCAAATTAAATAACTCATCACCTTTAAGATTAGGGCCACCGCAATTTGTTGCAGTTTTGAATTCCTCACAGTACAGACTTCTTTCTTATACGGCGTCTCATGTCTCAAATTGTGCTTTTACTCGTTTTTACGGGAACCCCTCACACAGGTGAAAAGCGAACGTTTACTCTTACATGTGAAAACGGCTAATAATAGTATATTGTGTACCTAGTAGGAAAAGCGATATTATTCCGGACGGTGGTGGAATTTTTCCTCAACTACTTCCGTCATATACTATACTTCTCTCCGATCGGAATTAAATATTTTATTCTGTTTTATAAACGTCTGATAATTCACACTAGTTAAATAAGAAAATACCGGATAGAGGGCGTTGTACGGATACCCAGTAAACATATCTGCACTAACCCTGGATTATAAACTAAATCATCGACGTATATTGAGTTGTTATTAAGCCAATTTAAGAAGCAGGCGAACAAATATTATAGAAAAGCCATGTAGTTTTAAGGAGAAAAAGGAAAATGGGTTATACCAAAAATGGCGCATGTGTTAGATAACCTAAACGCTGACAGTAGACCAGATGAAAATATTAACTTTCCGGCCAGGCACTTTTTCGTCCGCTCAAGTGTGGTTACTTGGCAACGACTATATCATGCAGCAATCATTCGCCTTTAGGAGTGACGACACGCCGGAACGGGAGCATTTTTAGTCTTTTGGAGATAACATATGTTTCAAGTCGGGTCTTCTGAGAATAAGTTGTATAGTATATGTGTAAAATATTTTTTTATTTTGTGTGAATATGAAGATCTCAATTACTTACACATTTTTCAAGTCTCGAAAGCATACCACATATCTCGTACCCAGAGCTGTATTCCGGGCTCACTCTTTTTTTTCTTCTTAGCATTATATCCGCCCCCTTGGATATATTAGCTCTCACGTCATTCTACTTTTCTCTATTTTCTGCGGATTCTATTCATCTAAAACACACCACTTTAGCAAGGTTATCTTTCCACCTCATCTGTGGCAGCCCTCTTTGTCGTTTTTCCAGCCACGGTTGCTGGATAATTGTATTCCATCCTTCCTGTTTCGATTTCCTGTCCTTCGATTTTATATCTTATTATCTTCATTGCCCTTTGCGTTTTTGCCAGTTTATCGATATTGGATTTTGTAAAAGTTCACCTATGGCAACCGTTACTCAACGTCAACGTACTTATGCCAGCTTCGCAAAGCCTCTCCACGCCAATCACAATCACCAGAAGGTGACTTCTGCATTCTGATGTTCTTTGCCGATTTTAATACTCGTAAGTTATCGTGAATTGACGTGTTCGGACACTCTTTCTATAGTTTTACCACTCGCTATTATGCCTCTATCGTTATTGGCATTTGTTATTGTCTTCGTTTTTTGCAAGGTTCATTTTTAATTATACATTATCGGAGACTTCTGAAAGTTCCACTATCATTTTTACATCTTTTCGAGATTGACATAATGTCGCCAAATCTTAGGTGGTTAGGTGGTTTGCCATTTATGTTGATACCTAAGTCCGGCCAGGGAAGAGATTTGAAGATATCTTCTAGTGCCAGGGTAAACAGCTTAGGTGATAGCATATCTCCCTTTCTAACGCGCCTTCGTATTGGTATTGCTTTTATGTTTGTTCTTACTCTTATGGATATATCATTATATATATTGTGTGTGAGTTGTCAAGTTCTTTTTCAAGACAGCGCTATCGGTCGGTATTTGTTTAGCTCAGCAGGTTTAGGGGACCTTTCCTTTATATAGGCATTCGTTAAAAAACAGTTATAGTAGGACTTCTTTTCTTTCTTTAATTATTTCTTAAGGACTTCATCTTACCAGGGGTTTTATAGTTTTTCATACCCCGTAGAGTTTTTTCGGTTTCGCAGCTTTCTATTTCTGGTAGTTCTAGAAGCTTACGATCGTGATTTTCCATCTGAGGTTTTGTTTAACTTCGTTATTTGGTCTGACTTTGGAGCTATACATATTTTTGTAAAATTCCTCTACGGCCCCTCCTATATTTTGCTCACTCTTATCGGATTATTAGAGATCGGATTATAAGAAAAATGTTTATCTTGCAATATAGATGTGACTTTACAATGCTCTTTTTTCTATACGAATTACGAGAATTAGACCTAATTGGAGCCAATTTTCAGCTGCATATTTTGCATATTTTAGTTATTTGCTGTGTATTTTAGCATATTTTAGCATATATCAGGAGTTTGGCACATCATTTTTTTTTTAGAATATTTAGAGCATAAATTCTTAGAAACCCGTAACTGTAAGAGGATATATAGAAAAAGTGAATTTCTTATTAAATGCACGTTTTGTTACCCAAATATGTGGGTATGCTTTTAATGCATATACGACAAACACAGTCCCTAAACCTATTTAAAATTTAATTCATGAAATGTAAATTGCAGGCAAGAATGTACATCTCGTTGGTAAGAATATCGACGAAAGTAATACATAATTAAAACCTTTTCTCTCCTAATTTTAGGTTTAGATTTAGATTTTGAATAGGTGATTTTTCACAATAATTAATTACATTTATGACTACTACATAAATATATCCTTAGATTTCGGAAATACAATTAGTATCGGTTACAAAGCCATTCCTAAAGTCCCTGTTGCTGATTATCGGAAAGCGAGAAACCAACGAGAAATATTCTCAAAGAAACTTCATTACAGGTGCAGTGCGTTACTAAACCAATAGCACAATAATACGCCTTAAAATTTTATACATTTTGCTTGCCTATTTTTGTTATTGTGGCATACGAATTAGTAAGAATGTGTCATAAGATTTGTTATTTTTTTTAATGATATACGGGGTCTGACAAATATATAACGGGATTGATCAAATACAGAGCATGTGAGATAGCCATATATGGAAATACCTCTAGCGTCCTTTGAAATATTCTCGCTCGAGTTCAACGCACCGTTGACATCGGCGATACAAGTCGCGGAAAGCCTGCTTAAACTTGTCGCGAGGAAGTGCGTTTAGTTCGGCGGTAATATTCCGTTGAATGTCTTCCACCTCGTCAAAGAGCCTTCCCTTGAGGGTCAATTTCAGCCGAGGAAACAGCATGAAGTCCGCTGGAGACAGATCCGGCGAATAGAGAGGATGTTCTAAGACTGGGACATTTCTTGTCGCCAAAAACGTTTTCACAATCAAGGCAGGATGCACAGGGGTATTGTGGTGTAAAAGGTGCCACTTGCCGGAGGCTGCCAATGCGGTCGCACACGTCGAATGCGTTTTAGTAAACGCGTCATGACACCCTTGTAGTACAGGCTAGTGACGGTGACACAAATTCTTTGTGAATGATGCCTTGACTGTCGAAGAAAGTGATCAGCATGGTCTCCACTTTCGATTTTTGGAGACGGAAATTCTTTGGCTTGGGAGACGTCTTCTGGAAGCGCCACGACTCGTCACCAAACAAATGAATCCAGAAAATTTGGGTAACTGTTGGCTGTTGTAATGAAGTCGCGGGAGGTGTCCACTCGATGCGCTTTTTGCTCAGCGGTCAAATTGTGCGGAACAAATTTGGTACAGACCTTACTTTTCTTCAAATCCTTCTCCAAAATGGTTCTAATGGTTTCACGGCTAATAGTCAGCTCCTGCTCCATCATTTTCACTGTCAGTCGTCGATCAGCCGCCACAAGTTGTCGGACTTTTTCGATCGTTACGGAGTTTCTCGTTGTGATCGGACCACCCGGTTTCTGATCATCGTAAAGTTCCTGCCGACCTTCACGAAATCTGGCAAACCACTCGAAAACGCGAGTGCGGGACATGGCCTCATCGCTGTATACAGTTTTCAACATCTCGAATGTCTCCGTGGCCGTTTTCCCCAATTTGAAACAAAACTTAATGTCCGCTCTCTGCTCCATGTTTGATTTGTGTCAAATGTGATAACTGTACTAACTTGTTCATTCTCATGCACAGCCTACCACGCACGTTCTGGCAGGATGCCGTTTTAGCTATGTGTAGACGAAAGTTCCAGCTACAATTTGGATATGATTTGGAAACAGTCAGTTTCTTATAGCGTCCGCAGTAGTGCCAATCCCGTTTCATATTTGTCCGACCTCGTATATTCGTGATTAAATATTTTTAACCAGTCACTACATATTACTTACGTATTTTATGTAGGTAGTCGTAGACCGAGCCTGCATTTGCAAATAATAATAATAAAAAGGTTTGCCATGGAAAACCAAATTACTGCATGTTCCATGATTTAGAGTTTATTAAATCTCATCTCTTTATTTAGTGCGAGTACATTATATATTATATTACATTCAATACAATGGTTTTCAGAATAGATCATAAAAAATGTATGATTGGAATGTATGATAAATGTATTATGATGCACAGTGAAAACCACTGTAATTGTAATGTAATATAATTTGTACAGACACTGATAGAGTGATGACAGTTAATAAATTCTAAAGTATGCAAAATACAGTAAGTTTATATGTAATATATTATGTAATGTTTATATAAGTTGGTATGACCAACCACTGTATTTTCTATTTAAACATAGGGCTACATAAAATATTTTCCCATGAATACTTTGTTGAAAACTAAATATGTATACCGATGACAGTAAAATGCTTAATTGATGATGTATATTGTAATATAATCGTTATTGATAGATACAAATTGAATACTCGATCTAGCAAATTGATCACTAAGAATGGTCATCAGAATGTATTGATGGATAACTGGAACTATAAGCTTAATTTATATCATTTACTGTTTACGTTTACCATACAGTCAATTCGTCATGGTAACTGTCATTTACATTGAGCTCCCTACAAGTAATATAAATACTATAATCTAATTGTTTTTAAATTGAACGGTAAATACAGATTACAATAAAACGTATGGTGACCAAGAATTTGCTTCATTGCTGATTTACAATTAATGCTTTTAGTTTTTAAAGGAAAAAGATTAAGTTCGTTTTTCGCTGAATATCCCACAATGGAAAAAAAAAATACAAAATATAACACAGTCAGTTGCCAATCTCTCAAACATATGTACATCTAATTGGTTGCCGCTAACCTAGATGCTTTATAGAGAAATTGTATTGCTGAGGAACGCTATCCATATCTCATCAAGGGTGACTGTATTAAACCAACATGCGAACAATGCAGGAGGCCATGAATCTAATTATTCCTGATTATGTTGTTCCACGCTCCCATATAACAACAATTATCAGCTACGTATACATTGATATTGACGGATTAATGCACTTAATCTGAATGTAATAATTCCCAATTTCGTGATACCGAAAGTGCGATTATTTTCATTCTTTCGTAAGTGAGACAGGGATTTAAACTGCCCGATCACGTTTATTGTCCATCGTATTTCCTCTTTTCCGCTCAAACTGAAATGCGAGAAGAAATATTATCCTGTTCGGTGAATATAGGATTTTTCTACAAAAGAAATTAAGACTTCTAAATGAAGCGTCAAATTCAGCTCCCATACATTATTAATTCAGGTCGGGGTAACTGATGTTCCTTTTCTCTCCTAGCTACAGAACCGGATAAGTTATTGCCTGGTAAAATATCGCGAATAGCAAATTAAATTAAAAATTCACAGAGCTAATACTGATTATAGCTATTTATTGCTAACTCGGTTAAGAAGCTTCCACCTATTTAAACTTGCAGTTGATATATTCTGCCGCTACTTGATTTAAAAAAATAATCAATATTTACAAACAGCCAACAATGATCTGGTAGGGTATGTGAAAACTAGTAGAAATGCATTTGCACGATTATCACAACTAGACATCCTCAATAACTAGTTTCACTTTATAACAAACCTAATAATGCTGAACTACCATCATCAGCATCGTGTTTCATACCCAGTAAAGGTAAAATACATAACCAAGGGTAGATTGTAACTAACTAGGGCATGTAACGTGATTCGTCTATCAGTATTGTCATTATCTCGCAGCCGACAAAAGCCAAAGGGAAACATCAATCACGAATCGCTGTTAGATAAACAAGCCAGATCGCATGCAAAAGTACATAATATACAACAATAACGACGGCATCCTACTGATTATATCTCTCTGAACATTAACAAATCATCAATTAAGGAATAAATTTGTATTACGGTATATTACAGGCGTTGATAACAACATTTACTGCTCTAAGTGTGTTTACAGAGCAAGATATTGTTGTAATTTGTTAGCTAACATGAATATGAAACAGACTTAACATTTTCAATCTTAGGTTTTATTGGATTAAAATAAAATTGGCATTGCACATAAAACTTTCTCATCGCTGTTTGATCTTGCTTGACTTTATGTGCGTACGAAGCTGACACATTCAAATTTGACTTCGATAACCAAGATCGCTTTTATTGTTAGAGATAGGTTTAAATCTGGGAAAGTTGTAAATTTTTTATTTAATGGTTACCTAAAGGTAAATCTTATTTAACTACCCTCACTGGTCGATTTTTTCGTTTTATGTTGAATTTCTGTTCTAC
This sequence comes from Limonius californicus, assembly GCA_014611495.1. Classification (NCBI taxonomy): domain Eukaryota; kingdom Metazoa; phylum Arthropoda; class Insecta; order Coleoptera; family Elateridae; genus Limonius; species Limonius californicus. The sequence continues at coordinate 22,396 of JABXWE010034878.1, forward strand.
TAAAGCTTTTCAGAATCTGAATATGTTCGTGGAATGAATTTCTGATGTATCAATTCTATCAAGAATCGTATTTTGACGCCGGTTGCAAAATTGGTAGACATGGGTTCGTTGTAATTAGTGGCGGAATTATTTACATTTTAGTTAGTGAGTAATATCAATAGCAGAGTTCTTAAGGGTGAGTAGGTCTGGTATGAACTACCGTTAGAGCCACACGCTACTTAATGCATATATTTTTTAAAAATATGTTTTAAGAATTAACAAGGTTTATTCATTTCAATGGGTAGGTAAAGTTATTTAACTGTATACAGGAAGGACATTTTCTCTCTTGGTAGAACATCTTAAATAGTGTGCCGTATATGGACTATTTCAAAGTTATTAATGTTAAATAAATAATTAGAATCTAATAGTATATAATAATTCAAATCGTTTCCAAATTGATAACTAAACGATTTAGATTGGGTTAATATTTAAAATCAGTTAAACGCTTCAAACAGTAAAAATTTTACAAACACTGTTAAACGCAGTATTGGGGAGTAACGTAAGTATTATTTTACGTAATGCTTTATAAGTTTCAAACCTTAGCCAGAAGCTTGTTTTAACTATAGTTTTGTGCCCATCTGCATAGAATAAAGAAAGTTAATAATCCGATTGTATAAGCAAACTATATCTACACCATCGCGATTTGTAATTATGAGTATCTTTGATAGCTACGAAACATTTTACATTACTTTTAATGTGTAATGATATAACTTTATGGGTCACTTGGTGTTGCATAATTAAGTGAAAAAATTAAATCTTATATTTAGAAACAAGGGCAAACTAAGAGCAGGAACTTTTTTGCTTCACTTAATTGTAAAATGTATATTCTTTAGGGTTTAAGAAATTTCTATTCTTGTACTACTAGTGTGAAAGGAAAAGTTGTTTTCCGATAGTATCGAGTTTACTTAATTTAAAATATATAAACGATCAAAATTTGTTTAAATCGATTCTTTCAGAGATCGACTAAATTGCCAACTGATTATTGAAAAACTAAACTAACAGTAAAGAAGTAGACAAATCGAATAAAGAAGGGTTTAACCTTCTGTACTTGTAAAACTGTTGTAACTATATTTGTTACGGAATTTAGCAGCTGTATCATAAATTATTTGTTTCCTAGTTTTTATTTTCACAAGGTACACTCGTTTTTTAAGAAGTCAAATAAAAAAAGTGAAAGAGATTCACATTGGGACTGCTCGACTACTACATAATTATTCCAGAATGGTCACAGAGCCTGTTAAGGAAGTGATCAAGTAACAAGCGCGTAATAGGTTTCCCAAAGAGGACAGGGTCTGGGTCTGGGTTGAACTACATTTTTTGTATAGAGTTCCCACAAACTATTCTCTTAATGTTTATATTGGTTTGATTATAGAATTTTCGTATCCCCAGTAATCCTCATACATTGATCCAAAAATGTTCTTAACTTTTTTTTTAATTTTTCTTGTGTGGAATAGCTCAATACGAGTTTTAAAAAATTCCACAAACATGACTCCATCAGTCTACAAAAGTTAGAAAAGAAATTTCGAATACTGATAACATTTTTGAAGTAATCACAGATAGAGCGTTAGATAATGTTAAGCATCCTGAAGATGAAGAATGAGGACTTCTATGCAATCGTAGGCAGACAGTTTGTGCGAAAAATATAGCGAGTGTATCTAGTAAGGTTTTTTCAGATCTATCCCTAGAGGTGATTGTTGCAGTCTCTGTAACAATCAAAAGATCAACTTGTTGATGTGGAAATAACGTAAATTGATAAGGTCAAATATACATGTAGAGCTATCCTAACCAATAGAAGAGATTAGCCATATCAAAAAATCGAAAGTTATAGGCTGTTGTTTTCATACAAAGCAATGTTGTTTTAAAAGATACTAAGAGAAATTTTCGTCGAATCTGTATTATATGAATTCTATGAAGAGGCATAGGCACATGAAACCTGAATAAACCCTCAAAAAAAATTAGGAAAGGTAGAAACGCACAGGAATAGTTTTGTATGCCGACATAGTAAGACATGCTAAGTACACAGGATGTTAGTACATTTAGATTGAAGGTCTAACTGATGTAAATATAACCTAAGGTTAGTTGTTATAATAAGATTACAATTATCATAGTTTTATTATGTACTCACGATTGTCTAGGTCTCTGGACGGCCTTCACAAAAGAAATGGAAAGTGATCTATATGCTGGACAAAAGCGAGTATGGAATATGTTTAGAACAAGAAAATCCAATGTCAGTGAATACCTAACTGTCTCCAATATCAAACCAAGTGAATGGCAACAGCACTTCACACAACTTTACGAGAATAAGACTAGCGAGGAAAAATACATACTACAAATCCTAAACGTTGAACAAACACATGAAAACATTACAATAGAAGAAACAAAAGTGTCGAAAGCAATACGAATACTTAAAAACAGAAATGCCCCACTGGAAGACACAATAGCTAACGAGTTAGTTAAATACGCAGGAGAAACTATGACAGAGAAGAAATAACGAAACTCGTCAATAAAATATTGCAAGATGCTGAGGTACCAACAGAGTGGAAAAAAAGCATCACGATACCGATATACAAAAAAAGAAATAAGAAAAACCCCTCAAACTATAGAGGCATTACATTACTCGCAAGCATTATGAAACTGTTCACAGACATTTTAAAAACAGAAATCGAGAAAAACATACAAATAAGAGATGAACAGCAAGGATTCCGCCAAAATAGGTCGACCATTGACTCCATTACGACAAATCCGAGAAAAAGCAATGCAATATCAAACCACAGCATTTCTCTGTTTCATTGACATGACCAAGTCCTTCGATAGAGTCAAGCTTAAAGACGTAATAACAACCATATATAATTCTCATCCAGTACCGAATATCACGACTAATCTATGAATTGAACATTGGAAACAATACAAAAATAAGGAATGACAACGAATTGACAAATGAAACAAAAATAAACGTGGGAATAAGGCAAGGAGACACAAACCGCAGATAGATTTAATAGTAAGTAAGTAAGTAAGTAATTTATTTGTAAATTATGCCAGTGGCGTACAAATTTATATCACATTTCGTAAAAAGACCCAAACATTACAAATACCAAGATTCAAAATATATACAAATACAGGTACAGCATAAGAACATAGGTGACTATAATATTAATAACTATACTAGGTACTTTAGGTATTTAGAAATTCGTCAAGCGTATAGAAAACGTTTTCGGTTAAATACAACTTTAGCTCAGTTTTGAAGGGTTTTAAGTTATCTCTTATTTTAATGGATTCAGGAAGCTTATTGAAAAATGTAACGGATTTGAACATGTAGGATTTAAAACTGAGCTTTTGGCATTATCAACCCGTAACATGTTATTTCTTGTATTATAATTGTGAATATCGGAATTTTGCAGGAAATTATCTTTGTTATTAAATACGAATAGTGAAGTTTCGTAGATAAATAGATTAAAAATTGTCATAATACTCTGTGCTTTGAAAATAGGCCTACAACTGTCTCGACTATTCATTTCAAAGATGATTCTTAAAGCTTTCTTTTGTAATTTTAGAATATTTGATAGATAAATTGAGTTTCCCCAATAAACTAACCCATATCTAAGTATAGATTCCAAATAAGCAAAGTATATGGTACGAAGAGTTGATGTATCACAA
>JABXWE010034879.1:0-27134 GCA_014611495.1 Limonius californicus
AAATCGATTACTAGGGAGTTTTTATAAACACTTATGGCAGCACTGACAGGTGGCTGAAACTGACATTTCAAACTTTCAAATTCAAATCGAACTACCAACATCGTAAAAAAACAAACTAAAAACAGTACGATTATAGGCCTCCTTAACGTACTGTTTTTAAGCTAAAACAGTGCGCTTAGAACGGCTTTATAAAACCGCAATAGAAAAATATTATAAAAACTAAGGAACTGTTTGATTCGTACAAAATGTAATGGTTTTATCCCTCTGCTTTTATAATGCATATCCCATAGAATGGAATGGATTTATTCTTAAATTTATAATCTTAAATCTCGGATAGCTTATGATAATTCAGTCATTGTCATTTCTGAAACTTCAAAACTGTATATTTAGTATTAAAAATATAATTGGCAAACAGATTTAGGATTAGTTGAATTAATGTTTTTATTGCATTTATACATATATTAGTGGATACAGTGGTTATGTGAATACTTCCAGTGAGCCCTCGGTTCTCGAACGACTCGGTTTCCGAACAATTCGGTTATCGATCAACTTTTTAGTAAAAATAAAATCTCGGTTATCGAACATGTTTTTAGTTTTTACTCGGTTGCTGATCGTAACACGGTTTCCGACCAACCGACAAAGGAGGAAAGGAAACATTATCCTAACTTACTAATTAAGGAAATGATTCTAAAATGGGAAGAATTAGAGAGTTTTGTGAAGAAATATTACCTCAACAAAAAAGTAGCAAACAAGGTCATAAATACGTTCAATGGCAATGCTGTGGCTCATTCCCAAAAAGTGCTAAAACATAGACAAAAACAATTCTTAGTGAGGCAGAGAGAAAGAACCTCAGAACACTCCCCCAATGAATAATATATTTCCATCCCTCTTCTCCAGCGCCTTAGCACGCATGTTATTAGCTTTCCACAGTACAGATAAACATTTAAACTGTTATTTAAATTTAGGACCTGGAACGGATTAATCCAATTTACATTCTTTTGTGTGGGAGAAATAGTTTTGGTTCTGGAACAATTCAAACGATTAGAATATAGAACAATTATTATTTTAAACCGAGTTTAATGGTGTAATAATGAACAACGCCGATTTTTTGGATGCTGACATCTAGTGTACTACTTATGCCTAACTTAGTTTTCATACATACACCATACACTAAGTGGATTATTTAAGAGAGACGTCCACTAAAATTGGATCTCAGCCGTAGGAAGCAATGTGAAACTACCATAGTACCACCAAAATTGCCCCAAGAAGTTTAGATTCCTAATATAGGGCTGACAAGCGCCAATGCCTAAGTTACTCTAAAACTACTCCAGGACTATCTATTAACAACAGTGAGAGCACTGTTAGTAGAGAATACTACTTTATACAATGTATTCTGTGGAGAGTATAATAAAATAATAAAAATCTAAGGAGAAGAAGAAGAAGAGCAATTATAGCCAAAGTTATTGACAATTAAGTAGTTGGAGAAGTCCTACTTCGGAATCCTATTACTCTCTACAAATCATTCTTCGAATTCTTGATCATTCATATTTTTTTATCGTTAAATGTCTTAAAGCTTCCCGTAAGAGTTTGCGGTATTATCCGTTTACAACCTACCTATATACGATTAGAAATCATGTGGTTTTTAATCGCCTGCTCTTTAGGCCACGTCGTTGCTTTTCTCCCGCGTGTAATATAACAGCACTGAAGATGACTGCTTAGGGGTCGAATGATCATTTGCATTTCTAGCTCCACTTTTATGAGAATTAAAGGGTTTTTTAAATTTCGATTTTAACATTTCTCTCATAGCTCTAATCAAATCATATTTTCTAAAAACCAAACATTGTATAGTATTATTATAAATGCATTAGGACCCCTGCAAAAGACCCTCCTCTGACGCGACCGGGACCGGGACCAGAAATAAAACGACCATTTGAGCTGTGAGAAATTCTTTCTTATTTTCTTATCTAACCACTTCTGCATATTATTTAAGTAATAGCATCATATGTGGGTTATTTATGGCATGTTGTATTATAAGAGATTTTTAAGGCTTGCAGTTACAATGGTTTAAAAATATTGATGTGTCGAATTTGGGTGTAAAATGGTATGCAAATAAAAAAGCATGAATGACTGGGGAAATTTTTACAGATTAATTACAACAATTAAATGAAATAGTTAACTCACAGAAGATAAATGTGCTGCTGTTTCTCGACAACCCAGTGTCATCCCACAAATTCGAATTTAACAAACGTTAAATTGGTGTTCCTTGCCACTAACAGGTCAAGCAAACTGCAGTCCTTCTACCAAAGGGATTATTCTGACATTTAAACTGTATTCTCGTCTGCGAATTCTGTAGTCCTTAATAGCAATAGTGGATGAAGCCAATAATGTTTGGGTGATCAACCAATCTTCGTTTCCGACACAGTGCAATGTTCAGTCACAAACAATTAAAAAGTGTTTGAAAGCAAGTGGAATAGATACCAGTCAGGCTGCAAAATTACAGAGTGAAGAAATTAAAAGCACTAGGAAATTTGGCTAATGTGGAAATTGATACAAACGCGAACGAAGAAATCCCATCACTTGAGGAACTTGGCGACAACTGGGAAAACGAACGTCTGCAAGATAAACTAAGGAAAAGGGAAAGTGAGAAAGCTGAAGATAATGACGATATGGTGGCATTGAAGACAAAGAGTTCTTATACAAGCATCAATTCTGATTGCAGAGTGTTTAAGTTCTTTAGATAGACTCAAAAATATAGCTAAGGATTTAGGATCAAACAAATTAGTGATTATGTTATGTGAGTTAGAAACCACGTTCAAAAAAGAAAATGTGTCTGAAAAAATAAAAATTGTAAGCAAACTGTTATACTTCTCCCCTAATGTTTAAAAATGTGCTTATATGCAATGTATATCTTTCGTTCGTTTATATTCTTTGCTAATAAATATTTGAATATTAATTTGGTGTAAAATTTAAAAAAGTCTAAAATTTGTAAAGAAACCACTTCTATAAAAGTCGAACCAGAGATGGTCATTTTATAGAAATTTTACTGTATTTACATACGGTAAAGGTAGTCCATGACATTTCTGTCTTTTTCGATACCACTAAAGGTAACATTGGTGATTATAATAATTTGCTAAATAGAAATAAAACAGAAAGGATAGGCGACTAAAGTAATCGCTTTCAACAAAGAATAGCTGCTTCAAATGGTTCTGGTTTTTAAAATATCGCTTTTTATCTCAAAATAGACATTGGATTAAACACTACTAGATAAAAGTGAATGCTTCTTGCAACGGTTCACATGCACATCTTATGGATAGTTTCATTAGAACATGTAAATTAACACTGAATATTCGTATATCCACGATCTGTCAAAGTTCCCAATTTGAAGAAAATACTAGGAACTATCAAAATTCTATTTCCTCTTTTAAAGAAATGCCTTGATAACATATACAAACCAGTCAATTGCATATTGTAGTTTGTTGAAACAACATACGGAACTTGTTAGTAAACCCTACGGATGAAGTAAAAAATTTGAAAAACTGGGGGTTTATGAAATTGTATGACTAAACAATATTGAAACTAGGTTTATAGAGCATGTAATTCATGAAATCATTGGCCGTATATAGCATAAGAAAAGCATTATCCACTATATTTATGAAACGGCACATAGTAGAAAATTAAATGATTAAAAGAGGTATCTTCAACCAAAGAACTAAAGTGTTACGCTGTGCTATGTTATTGAAATTTACTTTATAAGCTACTAAATGATTAGTATTAGACTAAGTAAGTTAAGCAGTAAGTAAAGCCTATAGCTGCTACTGACAATGTACCATGTCTGAGATAGTTTTACAGGGGATTCTTGACTACTAGGCCGACTTGGTCCTCAGATCAGTACGTAGCGATAACACCCTAGTGTAAGGACACCATTACTGCTAGTATTATTATTATTCGATTAGTATTAAATTTCTCTTGTTAATTTACAAAGACCATATCTGCAGAGGTTTACTTCTAGCATTCATATTGTTAATTTAAAAAAATAAATACTGTAATGTTGAGGAAGTCATATTATATTATACCAATCTACCGCAGCATACGGTATGAGAGTAGGTTTAATGTTTTCTTTTGATTTTATTGTTACTTGAAGCTCAACTTGAACAAATGTTCTATTGAATCACTAGACACAAGACAAAGTGTAACTTCACTATCAACGGTTACATTTCAAAATTTTGTTGTTTGCTACTTACTATAAGAGTATGATGCTATAGTTAATTTTGAAATTGAGAGTTATATAGTGTTCAAGGAGTTGGAAATTAAAGAAACATGGATGGCTCACAACATTGTCTATGAGAAAACTTGTAAAACTTACCAATCATAGTTCCAACAATTAAAGCCACCCCACTGATGAGTCCCACCCGTCTCTTGAGGTGAAGAGCGTCATTCTCAATTGAGCCGGGTCCCTCCAGCTTGTCTGGCCCTGCTGTGGCTGTGTCCTCATGACCACCGCCTTCGCCGTCGCCGCAACCATCTCCGTTGCAAAGGGTGCTCCTGCCGCGAAACTGTAAGCCCTCTTTTGGAAACCCATTATTATTTCCTGAAAAATAAAGAGCGTCATTGGAAACAGGTTAAAATACACAATTCGATTGGATTATCCGATTTTCTATTTGGGGGGGGGGGGTCTTTGTAATTAAAAACAAATTCTCCAAGAGTATTAACCTTATTTATTAAACTCCAAGTAAGTGATGCTTAGTTGAAGTCGAACCCGTTAAATAGATCTTAGTATGTACATGGAATCAGGAAAGCTACTTCTAAAATATGTAACTCACTATACTCATCATTAACTCATCTTTTTTTTTAAGTGGTTGGCTATAGTGTAGGAACTTTTCGTAGAAATTTAAGCAAAGTCTAACCTTACCTATAAAGTAATATACTACCTTAGCAAGACTAAATTGAATATACCGATACAGGTTTAAAATTTATTATTAGAACCTCTGTGCGTAACGTTATCCTTGTTATTCTGGGTATTACTTCTGGAAGCTTTCTAAGCCTAATACTGTCGATGATGTAATAATGATTTTTCATTCACATTTTTCATAGGTTACATAGTAAAAGTTTAGTTAAAATTGTAAAGATAGTTACATTTGGAAGTTATTTTAAAAATCCCTTCAAATTTTTAGACACAAATATGATTTCCATAGTTTACCCAAGTATGTAGCGAGAAGATAATTTTTCGATTTTCTGTTATAGTTACTGTTTTTATAACTGTAATACTTTGCGTTTTTAATAAGTTAGATGCTTATGGAAAATCTTAGGGATGATTATAATATACAGAAATTATTCGAAATTTCCCTTAAAATGTTTAGACACAAATATATTCTCCACAGTTTAGTCCAATAACTAGCGGTAAAATAACTTTTCGTTTTTCTGTTACAGCTACTGTCTTGTCACGCGCCACCGGTACATGTCACTTTGTCAACAAGTTACAAGTAGCTCGTTACTTCCCAGCTCTTCTTGGAACGAAGAAGGAAAAGTATTGTCTCACTTACCCTAGAGATTTTTGATATTCTGGAAACTACAGTTTGGTTCGTATTAATTAGTTAATAAAGTAACTGAATGTCGTCCGAAGGCAATTGAACCCGACGCCCCTATTTCCTACTGATACGTTGTTTTTGATGAATTATTTGTTTGTAATCCTAATACAGTCACGTACGTATGTACGTTATCTGATAAATGTATACATCTTATTGCATTTACTTATTGAAATAGATATGAATAAACTTTGTAATCCGGTAAATCTTTGATATTGTAAATTATTTTCAGAGAAATTTTGCGTATTTTACGCTCACGGAATTGCTAAACCGGCCTAGAAATTTAACATTTTGTGCAGCCTTTTCCGTGGGCAATGCTTTCTTTATCTTACCATATATAAAGGTAATTGATTATGTGTTTCTGTTAGCTTAGCTAAGCTATGATAACTTCATCGTTGCTTGTTATGTTAAGCAACTAAAATTGGTTAAATAGTCTCCGCACTGTTCGGATTTTAAGAATATTAGATAAATCTTGAAATTGAGATTGTATGGATGAAGTTCTTAAAGAGGTGGTAGTTTAACCCCAAATGTATCATAAACGTAAATTGAGTATTATTATATTTTCCACTATACTTTGGATTTTTTTTATTATAAGGTTTATCGATTTTCTGATCATTTTCATTCTATTACAGTCTTGGACATGCTGTCTATTAATTAAAGGAAGCTGTATGCAGTAGGACAGCATATTAATGTCACTACGATACAATAGAAAATGCTTATTGTAACTAATTTTCAGGCATTTAGTTCGCCTAAAGTATGTAAACATCTCATAGCTTTAATTAATAAGCATAAATTGTTTTTAATATGTTGCGCTAACAATTACCACACGGTAATATGCCTCTTTCAACATAATTTAGTTATACATTAATGTTTTGGTTTTCGTTCGTGCTTGCTTACATGTATAGAATAATCAGAATATGTAAAATACCTTCATTTTGGATACATCCTTTCCTGGTTTGTCTATGTTTTACATTTGCAGATTTGTTCATTTTCAGACAGCTGGAAACTTTAAATATTGTATAGTTTTTTCACCACTCCAGAATGGTAACTATTGCAATTAAAAGTTTTTGGTTGATATTTCTACGATTTATACGATTTACAGTCACATAACGATACTAAAGTTTAGCTATTCACATTTAGCTTTTATTTTCTACCTGTTATCACAAAATCTATAGACTTTTATCAAGTGGTGTGATTTATGCAGCAATTGCATCATTTGTATATTATTATGCAACTGATTAATACCTAGTCAAGATTTTGTGATATTAAAGGTCAATTGATTGGAGCTTCTGTAGATTATATCGGCTGGTGCTACTTAAGTACTTTACACACATTTCGGATTTAGTAAATCCAATTAATCTCAGTAGAAATTTATTTTATTACGTGAAAATTAATCAAAATATGCGATATTTATAGCGATGCTTAGAAAACACATTAATTTTGTGCTTCTAAAGGTTGATTGATCATAGAATCTGACAGATGTCCTTTTAAATGTGTTCAACGTACTGTATGATACTGGTGCATCCCACAGCAATGGTTGATAACCGCATTTGTGCTAATTCCCAAGAAACTAAAAGTTCAGACTATAGAAAGATTGCACTTATGAGTCATGCATTGAAAAATTTTTTCAAGTCATGAAAGGATATACAAAAAATTAGACGAGGGAGTAACACCCAGTTGGGTTTTAAAGAGAACCTTGGAAGACGGGAAGGATTTTCCGGTATTAATGTTTTGTTTCAGCGATGTGTACTTGAACCAAGATGTGTTCGCATGTTTTATTGACTTCCAAAAGGCTTTCGACAAATTTAAGCATGATGGATTATTATAACAACTTCTAATTAAAAGAACATTAATTCCAATGACATTAGAATAATCAGCAACTTATATTGGGGACACACTGTGAACATTAAGCTTGAAAGTCAGTTAACTGAGGAAATCGAGATATGCTGTGGTGTGAGATAGGGGTGCGTTCTGTCTCCCCTTTCTGTTCAACCTCTATAGTGAAGCTGTATTTAAGAATCTCTGCTTGAAGAGTCAACAGGATTGACCACAAACGGAAAGGTTGTCAAGAATATGAGATACAATAATATTAGCAACCAATCAAAATTACCTACAATCCATGCTGAAAAAGTTAAACTACCATTGAAATGATTACGTATTAAAAATGAATCTGAAGAAGACTAAATGTGTGGTGGTCACCAAGTCCCTTAACCGTTAAGTATATCTAACTGTGAAAGAGTCACGCATCACAAATATCTTGGAACCAGGCTGGAGTAGACAGGGGACTAGAAAACGGAAAGATGAACGAGGGTAGAAATGGCAAAGTCATCATTTATGAAAATGAGAAAGTTTCTTTGCAACAGGGACGTTAATTTACATATTCGGATGAGAACATTAAGTAGCTACGTGTTTTCCACCCTTTTATGTGGAATCGAAGCTTGGACTGAAGAAACAGCGTTTAAAGAAGATAGAGTCATTCGAAATGTGGTGCTACAGTCGCATGTGGCGTGTACCATGAACTAATAGGGTCACCAACAAAGAAGTGCTGAAAAGAATAGGCAGGGTATCCGAAATCCTACATACCATTAAGAAAAGGAAGCTGGAATATTTGGGTCATCTACTAAGAAACTTTAAATATGGACCACTTAGACTCATCACATGGGTGAATATAAAAAAAAGAAGAAATATTGGCAGACGTAGAATGACCTGGTTGAAAAATATTTGTAACTGTTTCAGCTAAAGTAATACTGAACTATTTCGAGCAGCTGTTAACAAGATCAAGATAGCTTTGATGATATCCAACCTCCGATAGGAGTAGGACTGTACGAAGAAGAAAGGTTAATTGCATGGAGTTTCTATAGATTATATCAGCAACGTACATGTTTTCGTAGTTATCTAAAGGTTAAACACACACCGCGGATTGAATTAATTCGATTACTGAACCTGAAGCCCAGTAAACAATTTCCTGATTAAGGGAAAATGATTGCAAATATAAGTTATTTTTAACAGCAATTAGAAAATAACAGCACTATTCAAATGGAAAAGCTGCACTTTTATGATGGTTTTTAAATGTTTGGAAAACTGAACAACTTTGTTGAATCATATGAAAGCGCTATATTTTCTCTTTTGAGCGACATCTGCGTTCCTTAGAGATTTGTAACTTTCTTGTGTCTTTACGAAAATAATTATAATTGAACCACTAAAGCAGTGCACGCGTGATTTCCACGTGATTGTCTGCCGGTTCAGTTCCAATATGTCTGAACTTTAGTAACGACATTTGTAAAATAAATTATAAATCAGTTTAATTCAAGCAATTGACCCTGGAATTTCTTCCGAGCTGAGTTTAAGGGCCACTGTCTTAAAGCTAATATGTTTATTTAATGTTTCCAAACGACGGGGAGTTAAAATACCAGAAAACGTTTTTAATTAGTTAAATAGGCCTTAAGTGTTGATCCAGCATCAAAAAAACCGAGTAGAGGGGAAGCAGTGGTTATAAAAATTAACTTATTCGGAGATTTTTCTGTTTTTACTTTCATAGAAAATATGTTGTATGTTATGTAAACAGCTTTAATAGCGTATGCTTTCGGACTGGACCAGACATGATACAAATCTCGGAATTAATTATGAAAGTTAGGTTAATGGAAATTTGTTGTTCTCGGCCACAACGGGTATAGAGAACTACAAGGCAAACGTATTTGTTTTAAAACTAATTTTCTGGGTCAGATGAAATCCACGAATCAAAAACCTGTGGTTGGTAATGAAAATATTGGCTAGGAGGGTCAGTCTATCTGCCAAAATTAAATTAACCTTGAAAATTTTTTGTTATGGCAAAATATAAAGAGATGGATATGAATGCGCTGAAAAGAAAATTTAAAAGCTTGCATATCATTGAGTTTTTACAACTACACGAGCAGAAGACAAGGAAGGGCAATTTAATTTAGTCGGTTCAGATTAGTAGTTCAGTTTTCGCGTTAAGTTTAATGTAACTTGTAGTGAACTGGTTTGAACTACTTCAATTGACTAATTTAATATTGTTTAAAGTTGACATTTTTTAATATGTAGCTGTTATCGTTTAGTTTGTAATTAAATATAGTAATGCTTGCTGTTACTAGTCAAAATATCTACATATCTAGAAAATATTTAGATTGTGAATTATCTGAATACAACATTGCTCTGTAATTTAATTATAATTTTGAATGTATTGCATTTCGAAATTAATTTGTTCTATAATTTTGCTAAAATTATTTTCCAAAATTTACACAGCTTACTGTTGATTTTGAGTAATTCTTCTTTATATCAGTAGATGGACTTGATGTATTTGAAAATGTTGGATCCTGGTTAGAAATTATTACACGCTGCGACAGAGTATCAAATTGTATGAGCATTATACTGTATGTTGTAGCTTGTGAATGAGGAAAAGAGAATAGCTAACGTTTTAGAATGTTGTCGTATTAAACAAATAGATTATTAATGAGTCTTGTTGAATAATAGGACAAAAGCACAGTTGTGAATGACATGGCGAAGCTGCCTAATTACAGTTTTAATAGTTTGCGAGTGCTCAGTATATTAATTTCTCAAACGGCAAAACAATCGTCTATCCAGAGGATTCACTTCAGTATGTGGTGTATAATTTGTCGCTTAACATGCTTACTGTTGGTTGTTTGCCTAATATTTAATATCTGTAAACGCTGTTTACAATATAATATAATATAAACGTGTATACTAAATTAATTTATTAATATACTGCTATTAATAATTTTTAACAGTTTTTATTTGATTTATTTGTTTGATTCGTATTTCAGCGTGCGAATTAGTCATTGTTAAAAGCACCGACGCATTTTCTTAATATAACTTTAGTAAAATATTGTATTTCTAGTAATTAAAATGATTTTTTAAAATAGCAATTACATCTATGCAAATAATGTTTACCTTTCATCCGCTTTATGAACTATAAATTGTAATCGAAGACTATGCTATTATATCGGTTTCGGCAATGCTAAACATAGAGACGTTTTGGTCTCGAATTTATCTGCCACCGCTCGGATAAACTCTTTGAAGGAATGCAATTTTGACATGGGTTACAGATTTTAACGAATGAAGTTCCGTAAGATCAAGATTTCATGGTAGTACTCAAACAGTTCGTTAATGAGAGAATATTGAAAGTGTCAGAATAGTATTTCAGCAAAGTCCACAATTCGACATTCACTTGCACAGCAGATATCAGAGCGAAGTTTGCGTCGACATATTTTGCATCAGCACTTGACATTCTACGCGTACAAAATACAGACTGTCTAGCAACTAAATGAGAGTGATACGGGTATAGGTAAGTAGACACAACTTTCCTTACTAGGTAGCAGAACATCCAAGAGAGCTGTATGAAAAACCTCTTCATGATCAGAAGGTGACGGTATGGTATGGAGTATCCACTTTGGCGTAATTGCGCTATACTTTTTCGACCAAGGCGTTACAGTTAATTCTGATTGCTGTGTTGCAGTGCTGGAAAATTTTGGTACCGTGAGCCGTAACTAATGAGATATAATAATGCTTGGTTTCAACAAGATGGTGCCACTACAACAAGGCAAGTTATGGATGTTTTACGTCGCATGTTCCTTTATCGCATAATTTCAAGGTTTGGGACATTGCTTCGCCAGCAAGATCGTCCGATTTAACTGCTCTCGATTTTTTTCTTTTAAGGTTTAAATTTTACCAGACACGTCCTCAAACAATTCAAGACTTAAAAACGAAATTCGGGAAGAAATAATCTTGGTAAATGCTAACAAAGATTTACTTCAGTGCGGTATGTTCAATTTCCGAAGCAGAATGCAGTAATGTCTAGAAGCGGGTGGTGGACGTCTTATTCGCCCCTCAAGCTATGAAAAACCGTTCAATACAATTTATTGCCGGGCCCAGTATTTAAATATCATCGAAATAATAACTTAACAGCTTTATACCTGTTAACGTAAAAATTTGGAATATGATAATTGATGTGCTGATATGATTAGTATTGATATTGCACTGTATATCGATATGGCGATCAGTCATATAGATAGATGTTCGTATCACACCATAAACAGGAACAGGTAAAACAACTCACATAATATACGTTTGTAATATATTGTAATATATGTTAACTACAGGATAATTAATCAAATTCTATGGTTATAATACACGATATATCGAATAGCGAGAAATTAGCATGTCTGTTATTGAATATGTGCTATTTTCAGCTGCTTTAACGCATGTTCATGTTCCTCAACTAAAACCATTAATTATGTATTTGCCTCACAAGATACGGTATTCAAAACGCCTGTGCCTATAAAGCACATATAATTCACAATTCGCATGTAGGAAAAGACTAGCAAATAGGGAACGATCGCGTTTTAGAACTAGTATTTTAATATTAGAGGAGTTAGTACCTACTTATATACGTAAGCGGTACTACTGTAAATCAGTTGGACAAAGCTAGAGTAACAGCGTTTTCGAAACATAATAATATCCTTTGATGTGTAAATCTCAATAAGAAGTCATATTTACAGAATATAAACCTTCGATTGAACTGATTTAATGAAGCTTTTGTTGTTTAACAAAATAAGATAGTCAAACGCCTGTGCATATAGACCTAACATAATTATTCATAATACGAGTGTGCTAAGCCACTAGTAACTAGCAAAACATCTTATTTTTAAAACTAATACTATTAATACTATTAATAAAATTAATACTATAGAAATGCAAGTATGCATATAGGAAACCATAAATCAATTGCGCGGAACTAGGATAAGCAACATTTTAAAAATATGACAATGTTATTTGCTGAGTATATTGCAGTAAAAAATCACATTTACAAATCTAAATGTTTCGATTGTGAGCATCTACAAATATTAAAATATACAAAATTCGGGAATTCAATTCCTGGATTGACGCTGCAGCATTGAAGTCAAGTAAAATCAAACCAAAAGTAAAGCTGCGTTAACAATTCACAGTTTTATCAACAGAGAGTAGCAAACGAAGATCGAACAAGTGCTAGTTTTTGCACAGGAAGCTAGCGTGTCCAACATGTTTCTCGTCGTCGTGGAGCAAAAGTGACTTTCAAATTTTCCTGTAAATTAGGGGAAACTCTTGAGATTAACTTATGAAATATTGGAAACTGTGTACGGCGATAACACTATAAGTCACACTACTGTATTTGAATAGTTTAAGCGTTTCAAAGACGACCGTGAGGGTGACATGTGACATTAGAACCAGACGTTCGTCGATCTTTCGAAATATAGATTCAGTAGCAAGAGTTCGTGAAATTGTTATTAAAGATCGCCGAATGACCCCCTGAATGATATGAGATAAGTTGAACATCAATACGGAGACGATTTGACTAATGTTGCATGCAGATGTAAGGAAAAGGACGACCTCCGGGAAGTTGGTCCTGCATAGCCTTGCAGACGAACAGAAAAGAATTTTTTTAATTGGTGATAGCTCATGGATTTTTAATACGATCCTGAGACGAAACGCTTAAAAATGCAAGAGATTAGAAATACTCAAATACCTTAGAATTCCACGTTGATAAAGAAATTATTGAACTGCGGACGCAAAAGAATAGCTTATTCTTCTTGCATGACAATGCACCTGCCTATTCTGAACTGACTGTGAAGCCATTTTTAATGCAATATGGCGTTGTTGAGGTTAATCATTTACCGTATCACTTGAGTTTGCATCACGCAAACGATTTCAGGATGTAGAAAATATTAAGAAAAATGTAACCGCCGAGTAGAAACCAGTTTCTTCATAGGTCTTTGCCGACTTCTTTAAAAAACTTTTAGAACGTTGCAATAAGTGTATTAAAGTAAATTGAGATTATTTTAAGTAAATATAAAATATTTTTTATGTTACTCAAATTGTTTCTTTTATTGTGCCAGTCTGGCAATTAAACTGCCAAACCTCGTACCACGCCTTCATAACATACGATGACTGCAGACAAACAGATTTTGAAAAAATATAGCTATTATTTTTTGGGTCTACAAAAAATGTTATTTTAGCATAAAGAAATGCCAAAGCAAAATAGATAAATTCTGCAATAAAAAAAAGTAGAAGAACGAGCTGCCCCTTTAAATATTTTTAAATAGAACTTTGAAGAATTTTTATTGTTAAATGTGTGATTTAACTTTCAGGTTTTGAAAATACGTGGTTTGACACTGTAAGATGTTATACTTCTACAGCTGCGACAAGAGCAAAAATTGATTTACCTGTTTATTTTTTATATACTTGTTAAAGACAACATTATAGAAAATATAGATTTAAAAAATGTAAACGTTTTAGATTAGATTGTATTTTAACACAGCAAAAACCGTTTTAAATAATAAATAACATGAAATGTCTATACTAGTTCAGTCTCGGTCTCTGCCTGATATAAGAAAAAAGAATTTGATATACTTACAAAGGAATTAATCGACATGTGCAACACGGCGACATCATCCCAGTATGGGTTTATAATAAATTATGAAATAAATAAAAATTGTTTATACATATAAAACTTTTGAAATTCTTTATTTGTTAATAGTCATAGCGTGTTGTCTTTCTAAATACTATAGTTAAATTTCAATCAGTAATTTAAACTATTTGATATCTTGTACCCGAAAACCTGAAAGTTTATAAAGAATCGGAAAAGAAGAACAAGAAAATATATATTTTGGTAAAATGTATTTTAAGCTAAGGCACACACAAGCCTCCGAAGGTTCTAATTTAAAAAAAAAACTGATAGGGGCAACATAACAGAATACGCCATATTCGCTGCCAGAATTTTACTGCATAATTAAGTGAACTATTAGTGCAAAATTTAGTGTACTATTGCTGCATAATAAACATAGATGGGCTTGCCAAGTAATAAATATCTGAGAATTAACCAAGCAGCATATAGCAGGGTTACAACCATTTTTTATTATTATCTCAAAACCGGTGCCAACTGAAATGATTTCGTGTTAGTAATATAGTTTAACAAATATTACAGGTAAAACTTTTCGCGAGTAATGTAAATGGGTTAATATGTTAGTGAAACAACAAAATAAAAATGTTATTAGTAATTCTTTAAAAATATGTACAAACATGAAACTTCTCAGTGGAAGCTATTGTAAATACAAATAATACTTTAAAATTAGATGTGGAATTCAATGTAAGCTGCCATTCATATTACAGTACCAATATACAAATTATAATTAGTTCTACAACTCACGGCTGGGGATCTTGACTGTCACCCACTCTATTATTTCAAGGTGTCTCAAAGTACAAGTCTGGTTCAGTTTACATTATATGCATTTTTTTAAATTTTGGGTGATTGCTATTTTTCGAGAATAACATTTTACGGTTGCTCATACCTTGACTGCCTGTCTGTTTAATTGCATGGATAAATGTGCAACCCAAAAGTTCTTTAACTGCATCTAACATTATCTAGAACTACTGCAGGACACGGACACTACTTGACTGACCAGACCTAGGTCGTACTATTATCATTTCAGCGACGCAAACTTTGAGGCCCCACTTTTCAGTTACAGAGTTTTCCAAACAATGGTCCGGCTAAATTTAACATCATGTCAACAAATAGTGCGGTTTCTGACTTTTGCTAATTGAATTTCGTAGAACTGCAAGTGGCCGCTTATTACTTTTGTTAGACAGGAAAGGGAAAATGTTCGCATTTTTCAGTGGCTCGGAATTTCATTAAGCTCGCAGGTATACGTAAAACCTGTGGCTGAAATATAAATTGAGTCTCACAACGGCCGTGTTCTTTGATTATATACGGCGTATAATCAAATTCCAGAGCTGTAGTGGTTAGTTTAGTTTTCAAAGTGCCTCAGTATTCAAGAAATTAGTTATCAGTTGTTAGTAAGGGAATGCCTGGAATTTAATCGGTATGCCTGATTGTATATATGTCGAGAGAATAATTTAATTTTCAATAATGTTCTGAAATATGTAATCTGATTTGCGGATAAAGAGTTGAGGAAGAAGGTAAAATACATGCCATATTATTCGTAATTCTAAGATTGTTAAGAAGTGCGAACCAAAACCAGCTTGATGAAGGCAGCAGCTTCATCAATATCAAGCTGTAGCGGAGAAGAAGGACTTCGGAAAGGTACAGTATTGGATACCGGAAAGCAGAGCTAAATCAGCAGAAAGGTTTCCGCACTGCGGTGAGGAAGGCAACGAGAAACCACCTCACTATTCTATCTCGAGGACAATCACGATCATGGCTGATACACACAACGGCCCCGAGTACGAACGTCCCTTAAATGGGGTAGGGGTGCTAAGAATCTGCTGATCAGCTGCTATCAAAATCGAACAAAGATGATCAACTATACACAGAATAGGTACATGGAACATTCGAAGCATGTATGAGCCAGGAAAAATACAAAAAGAGGCCCTGGTAGAAGAAGAATCCCATGGTTAAAAAACTTAAGACAGTGGTACAACTTTTCATAGCTGCAGTTGACAAAATAAAACTAGCAAATATGATAGCCAACATGATCGCCAACGACCGATAACGGTCAAGGCACTCCAAGAAGAAGAAATATTAAATTACTGGTGATATTAATAGTAATCGATGAATTTTATATTTAATATCAGTAATCAGCGCTGAGGAAAAATACGTGGCAGGAAAAGTACCGATGTCCAATTATGTGACGTTAAAAGTGGCAAGGATAAACCAAAAATAGATTTCTCTCAACGTTGAGAAACCCATTTTATTATTCAAATTAAAGATACTCAGAATATAATATCCAATATCTAATATCTTGAAGAACTGACTTCAAAAATGGTTCTCCCATACTCCCGAAACGTTCTTTAACAACGTGTCGCCATGTTTACGCGACGTTATTCAATTACCCAGTATATACGAATAGAAATAAATTAGAACAGAAGGCAGATAAAAAAGCTTTATTAATTTAACACAGTAAGAATTTCTGTTCATATATTTTACTTATGGTGTTTAATAGCAACAATTTTATTTGACAGTCCCATTCCAGTGTTAAAACCCCGCCTTTTATAGGATTACCTACATTACATAATTTTTAATAAAACTTGTATACAGGGTGGTTGATTCTTCATTAGGCAGTTTATATCTTCGGTAATTTTAGAGATACAACAAAAGTCAGAGGAAAACTTTCTTAGTGTCACTTCATTTATAACATGGCGGCAATAATAATTTATCATTACCTACTAGTTCTTGGGAAAAGTATTCTTCAAATGGAATACCCTGTATATGTTTATCAAATGACTCTACCTTAAAAACCCTTTTCATTAATGTATAACAAGTCAGGATTCGCATTGCAATATGATTAGAAAAGTCAAATAATAAAATCACAAGAGTTGGCCATGACCGTCTATTATTAGGTTTATGAATAACAAAAGCATAACATTTTAACTAAAAGCTTTTTGGTTCAACAGGTATCTAAAGTAGCGCCAGTGTGGTCCAGTGTGCAGTCGCTGGAAACAATAAAATTGGGCATCTGTGTTCGAAAGAACAAGGGGTAATAATGTGTGACGCTCACCACGTGACCTTCTTCCGTGCAGGCCAAACCCCTTCATGGGGTGTAGAGCCTCACCATTATTAGGTGTTGAAGTATTCCCCATTACATTCCAAGCCTTTACGGACCCTCATAATTAAATTTCTTCTAGCGTTCTGCAATATTCCGATGCAATCAATCAACAAGCTGCAGTTATCTTGTTGATAAGTTCATGAAGATTATAAGATTATAAGAAGGCGTTTCATACACTAGATTTTTATCATTCCCCATATAAAAATCAATCATTGACAAATCAGGTGAAAACAACACAGCATATATACAAGTTTTTACTATTCGCATAAATTTTCATTAGAGCAATTCAAAAAATGACGAATATACAAACAAACACTACGAAAAACTTTTAATCAATTCAAGTCTGTTTTAAAACATAAGTACAACGACAAGTAAAAACTGCATTAAACAATGCAGTGTAACAATTGTTTAAATCTGAAATACACGACGACCATGGCCAACTCTTGTGATTTTATTATTTGACTTTTCTAGTCTTACTGCAATGCGAATGAAAAGAGAATTTAAGGTAGAGTCGTTTGATGAAAACATATATGGGGTGTTCCATATGAAAAACCAAAGTAGGGCATTTTTTCCACAAACTAGTAGGCCATGAAAAATTATTATTGTCGCTATGGTATAGATTAAGTGGAATTTAGAAAGTTTTTCCTTTGACTTTTTCTTGTATCTCTAATTTTACCGAAGATATAGCCTGGCTAATGAGAAAACAACCACCTGTGTATTCCGTATTTAAAAAATTTAAAAAGTACTCTGTAGAATAAGAAAGTTGTCATTTGTTACTTAATACACAAAATTACTTTTACAGTAAGAAGAAAAGAGGCGAATTTATACTTTGCTTTGCGTTGTTAAGTATATGCTGGATATAGAAATACCAATTCTCTTTAGGTGGTTTTCAACTTCAACAGTAAATTAGAGCAAAATGAGCTTTTCCTTGGACTTGACTGCACCAGCCCAATATGCCGAGTTTAGTGATGTATACCGTTATTAAGACGAAAGTCTAGTTGAAGTATCCTATATTTTAAAACATAATTTTAAATCTGTTGGCTTCTCTACTTTCGTCGTTTCGTGAAGAAATAAGCCTACAAAAAGAATCATCAGAAACACCGACTAGATAAAACCTGAAAAGCTCTTCACTGAAAATTTAATATCGTAGAAAGTATGTTTTATCCAACTTTAATAATTGAAACAGTTTACATTTCTACGGTACTTTTTTTATTGGAAAATAGATTTGAAACACATGCATGTATGTATGTGATAGATTTAAAAGTACTTTTAAGCGCAAAACATTACCGCTATACTTTGAAGCAATATATTATAATATTCAAATGTCCCTACATATTTTCAAAATAATTTGTTTTTTATGAAACATCGTCGCAGATGTTAATATTGTAGGTTTTAATGTCTGGATGCAAGTCTACATGTCTAGTGTGTATCCTTTCAGGAACATATATGTCAACATAATACATCACGATGTCCTCGTAGTAAATAAAGTCTAGCGTATGTTTATATTCACTCAACAAATACGCGAAGCTCATTTTTCTTGCTTGTGCCAAAGACATTTGTGTTTAGTTTATTGCCAATGTATCAGTGCCGACTTGACTTCTAATACCAGTCTAAAATTCCACATCCAATAAAAGTCAGTGAGATACGGAACTTTGTACTTTGATTTTTAGTTACAGCGATGTCGTTGTGACACTGTTAAAGGAATTTTTAATATAATTCAAGGTACGCAGGCATGTGACTTTGATAGATTTATTGATATATGCAATATTCAATTATGTAACATCTTCTTTTTACAAATATCTAAAAGTGTTTAAAAATAAATAAAAAATACAATCACCCTAAAGTTGAAATATTTACCACACTTTTTTTAAACTAAAAAAAGACTTGTTAGATGATGTAGCTAATTTCAAGGATACCCGTGCCAATGTTCCACCATTCACAAAATTATTTTGCCTAATTCTGACGTATGTTAGGGTACTAGGTGGTATAAATAGACAACCGCGTGAATAATTAACGACTACAAAAATCAGAAACTCTACCTACGTCAAAACTATGTCTCCCACTTAATTCGACTTATACTCTATATATAGATCTTTGTAAAATACGACGGACAGTGCTCCATATTTTGAAGAAGCAAAATAATCTAGGCGAAAATTAAAGCTTTCATGGAGATTGTACAACGTATACAGGGTGATCAGATAATGGTGGGTAAATTCGGTATTGTGGTCGGCTAATGAGCGTACATGATCGAGGAATGGAGTAAACGGCGTCCTTCCGGGAAAATTCGGCTACTTGATTCGGGAATCCTGGCGTTGTTATTCTGCATAAAATAATACGTTGTGTATTGAAGCTAGGGAGTGAGCCAAGCTGTAGTAAATGTTTTTAAAGTAGGTACTGCTTACTATTCTGTTTCCTTTTAAAAAGCGAAATCCCCTTACTCCAGACCCCTCATGATCTCTCGTTAGCCGATACAATACAATACAATACATTGTTGCAGGACTTTAAATGAGTATAACAAAAAAAAACCTTTCAGTTTAATTCGTTTATATATTGGAAAGCAGTTAAAGTACAAGTGCTTGCTTTGTACACAAAACAGAAAGAAATGTTGAAATCGCGCTATCTAAGAAAAGCATTGACGTTAAAAACTTTTAAATAAAATTTATCCCAATTTGTAAATTTTTAGTAATAAAATAACGACAATATATGTAAATATGCAATTACTTAACACAGAATTCTATTTATGTTTAACAACATATTTGGTCGGAAGTTTAGGATACAGAAAATTTTTGATCATAATATCTTTACGCCATTGTTTGATAACTCCTATTGACAGACCAAAAAAGAAGAAACAAACGTAACGGTGGATTACTTAGAGATGATTAGTGAACCGTAGAAAACTATTAAAAAGCTTTTGCGGTGGTAGTTTCTTAAATATTTCTAGCAATAATTTGGGAGTTTAAATTAATTAATTTCAATAATTGTATTTAATGATGGTATCAGATATAACTAAGACACATTCATAATCTGCCTTTTAAAATATTGTTTCTAAATGTAGTTATTTACAATATTTAAAATGATAATTCTCTCTTTCTCTACTTGTTTGATTTTAGTATATCTATCCCAAGCAACGTAGTAGAATTCCCCGGAATTATGAAATACTTTTCTATAGTGTACTGAACAACCCCAAGTAAAAGCATTGGTCGTATTGGACACCCTCTGTACAAATAGAATTAGAATAGGAAAATAGTAAAGACGGTTCCCTAACATAATCGAATATAAACTAATTTTGTTACCTAATTCGCTAACTGTGTTACTAATAATTTTATTTGGGGTTCTAAACTATAGAATCCACATCAGTGGTACTCAAAATTCGATGTTCCTAAGTTCATGTAACATAATTTTGCTATGGTTACATAATTTACATGGGAATTGTTTACAAACCACTTTTTTGTTACGAAAATAGAGTTTACATAGAAATAACCGGTTTAATATTCTTCTTGTCTCGGTACTTTAAATGGCGCTGGATTTTAAATCATACTTAGGCAATTTTAAAATCTACCATAGGTGTGAAATCCAAAATAAAGGAAAATAGATAGTAGCAACGTATGGTCAATCGTTTTAAGCATTGAAATGGTTAGTGTTTCTCTCAGGTTGAGTTATTGCAACATTTTGTATAGAGCACTTGATCTTTTTAGCCTATTAAATCATTTTACTTTTTACTGTTGGGGTGAACTGTTTGTATGTTATTTTCACTTAATAACAACTAAATTGTAAGCCACTTATAAGTTTAAGTACGAGCTATAATATTTGAATTTTGTACCTTTGAGGAGGATTAAAGGGTGGAATGTATTACATAAAATTGGTTTCCATTACTGATCCAGTGGATCTAATTTTGTTTTAAAAATTTGAATTTATTTATATTTGTTTCTACGTGCATATCGTATTATTACTTCCATTTCAATTTATTTTGATGTTTTCATCTGTCACGCCTTTGCATCTTGTTAATTCCCAAAGTTGTAACTTCCCTTTAGATGATCAAACCTTCTTTGATATGAACTCTGCTGTATACTTAATGCTATTAATCTAAAGAGTTGAATACTGTTTGATTTGCGTAGATTTAATTCAAAATCCAACTGTTATATGTAAGTAATGCATTTAGAAATGACAGTTTTTGCAGTTTGATGAGGGATACAGATAATTTGGAACCAGTAACTATGGTCATCACGGTAATCAATACAATAGATAACTCTATTCGTTAAATTATCTTAAGAAATTTCATGCCATTCGAGGTATTATTTTATGGTGAACTCAAACTTGGTTGCTTTGAGATAACAGACCTGAGTGATGACATTAGTTAAAACAGTATTACTATAGCATTTGCTTTGGTCCTTAACAAGCAGGCGAGGTACTGTTCAATATAAAAGTTTGTTGGCATAAATCGAAACGTCTTGTGGTATTACCATCCAACAATTAAATTAAGATGATAATAATTTGATAATAATAATAATAATTATTATTGGAGATTTTACAGGCCTTGTAGGTCCATCGCTTAAGTAAAGAGGCAAGAGGCTAACGTTGTTTGTGTTGTTGCACAACAGCTTGACCTGCCTGGTGTAGGGTGTATGTATGGGTGTGTATGGAGCTTTGTTACCGTTTAGTGCGGCAATAACATGAGTAATGCCATTCATTTGATTCCCAATGGTAAATGAAGACAGGAGCCCAGTACTGACCACAGGGATTTAGAAAAGCTTCTGGTCCTAAGTGCGCTTAGAACCGGGAAAAGTTTGGACTATTTCATCAAAATCTTGAATTTATTGCCAATGAGACATCGCAACCTTTAATTTGAGAATTCAATATAAACATTTTTACAGTAATTTTGTAAGTTCAAACATAAGCAAGTTTTCTAGCACCCTGTAATATGTATAATATTGTATTTGAATCCACTTTACAATTTATGATATTGTGTAATCTGTTTTAGGTTGTATATAACATACCTTAATTTGGAATTGTATGTAAATTTTAGAGTTTATTGACTATCTAGGATACCTTCAATAACTTAAATTGTAATAACTTTATAAATATCAATCAAATACTTTATCAATTGGTGTGATGTATTTGTAGATTTTTGAATTTATACGATACCTATTTGTTCGGGTAAGGTATTGCATAAGTTTGTTGGTATGATGGAAAACTGCCTTTATTATCAAAACTGTAACTATTTTGAACATTAACGCGTGTAGTACCTATTACTCAGTTTAAGAATGTGTACGGCTGTTGAGTGTTACATAAAAATGAAATCATTGTTAAGGTCCAATCTGTATTTCAACGTAAGCCTGATAAAGGGTGTAAACTGATGAGGTAATGCACTTTGCATCTCAACAATTGACTTCTTGTTATGTAACACTCAACAGTAGATGCACGTTTTGAGGTAAGTGCAGCTCCATTCCACACTGTTTTTTATAATTGATATGGCTTTTGCAATAGGGAGTTATTTTGTCATGCCAATTAAGGAATAAGGAAGATTCTGATTTTGTGGCAAGCCAATAAACTCAAGACATTCATATCCGCATCAAGTAATTTAATTGTCACATAAATCCTAAATAGATTGGATTACATTACAAAACATTCGATCGATTTATCCAAAAGTTACTACAGTATAAAAAGCATCAGCTAATTATGGGTGTACCGTACCCTTAAACATTTATGTAATGGTAAATAAAGGGTTATAGAAAAAGATTTTAAACAGTTTAAACAATACAATTCATTGAAATCTAGAAGTTAATAAACATGGGCATGGCAAAATTTCTACATTCATTTTCATATTTTTTATAAAAAGAAGTTGTGTATTTAATAAGTAGTTACTTCATTTCAACTTACTTTCCTATTAACCTAAATTTAGTTGGTATATGTTAATATGCGTTGTCATAAATGATTGTCCCAACGGAATTTCTATCGCTAATCGTTTCTTTAAATTTGAATTTACATCTTGAGCAAAATATACATATGATTCATATTTTTTCGTCTTTAAAATTAAAACCATTTCAAAAAATATTAAACTAATATTTGTATAATGTTCTAGTAATGTATTTTAACAGGGCTATTGCAAAACCTTTTTAGTTGAAGTAAGCCATCAAACCCTGTATTAAATTAGTTGATACAATGTGTACGGTACATAAGTGATTTACTCCTTAGAAACGTGTGATTTTCTGGATATTTAAAATGGATTAAATGGATGGCGCCGAGAATCATAAAAACAAAAGTATGAAAAGATATTAGGATGAGATTGATAACACTAACGAATTTTTGTAGAGAAGTTTAATCGATAGTTTTCCAGACCGGTGGATTGAAAAGAAAGGATCAATAGCCTGGCGATCTAGAAGCCAGATATTATTCCCCTTGACCTTTTTATGTGTATTTCTGTCAAAAATTTGCTCTACGCATATAGGATTCAAGATACGGGTCACTTGGAAAAGACTTCAATCTTGTTTGGTCGAACTTGACGAAGATTGAAACCACTGTCACCAGGGATGTGACATTTTGCTTATTATTATGCATATAGTCAGTTTGGATATAATTTAAGTTTTTGGCAGTGTAAATGATTTTTTAGTTACTGGTGCAAAAACGATTCTTTTAAAGTTCAGGTCCATGCGCAAGTACAGATGTGAGCTTCGGTATCGCAGTGGTTAGAGCAGCGTGCTATAAATAATATTTCCATTTTCTATATTTGAGATTCTTATTTATCAGAGGTACCCACATAAATATATGTAATCCATTTTTTATACGGATACATCAATAATTAAGCCAGCAGTTTTTAAAGGACCCACAAAAATAGTGTATAAGTGGATTATGGGTCCATACGTGATCTAACAACTAATCGCATGAAGCTACTATTTAAAGAAGCAAACGCATGTAAGTATTAGGAGAGTCTGATTTCTTGCATAAAATATATAGAAAACTTACTTAACCGTTACTTTATTATAAATAATAAACTTTCCAAAAATATAAAAAAATAATGCCCTCAAACTATTTCTTAAAATAGGGAAAATTGTTGTCACTTAACCACCTAATTCTAAGATTGTGTAATAAAGCTTTTGGTACATTTTCTTGCTCGTTATTTAATCTCTTGTTTCCTTCTTCGTAAAATATGAAGGAAACTGTTCATCATTCTTTTAAACTAATTGTATTTTGATTAATTATGAAATTTAATAACAAAAGTTAAACATGCATTTTTAAGTTACGAAGGGATTCATACTTCTCTGAGGAATATTCACAATTACGTGCAACTTTTCATAATTATCTAGTGATGGCATGTATGGTATTGTTGTCCTATTCTCCAGATCTTAAAATGACATTTTCATTTGGTTCCATCGTATCGAAATCAGTTCTGTTAATTCATACAACCGACAATGATCACAGCGCAAAAGCGATTATACATTAAGTGTCAATACATTCTATAAGGTCGATTAATAATTGTGTTAGCGGGTAAATATGCATCTATAAATATTTATACAGTATGAACGGACCTTTCATTACGGTCAATTTATTTTAGACTAGCTAAATCCAGGGGCAACTGCTTACGCTTTATAAAGTAATTTGATTTAAAAAGTAATAAATCATCTATATGAATATTTTAGATACGTTCTGAATGTGTCCATCAAAAATACAAGGAACTGATGTAGCAAGTTAAGTGGGCAGTTTGTCCCTTCTACATTTTATTAAAAATAACAGTAATATATTATGTTGTGCACTTAGAAAGCCGTAGCGAGCGGAACAGAAACATAATATTGAAATTTTTTTCGTTAATAACATTTTTTGTAAGGCTTAGAAAAAATCCCTAGATTTTAATTTTAGAAACAAAACATACAGTTTTACAATGGAAACTTCCAACTGACTGACCAAATGAGTTTAAATGTAATTAATTCTGTAAAGCAAACTTTGCCTTTAAACCTCAATTTTATCTATAGGTTATTTGGTAATCGACGGAAGAAGAGAAATATTTTCTTGTCAATATCATTTATTTTCATATATTCTTTAATATATTCTTTAATATCTCTCTCTTAATTCCAGATGATATTTGTGCTTGGTCTTACGAAAAATCACTTCAACAAAATGTAAACAGCCTGGATGTTTTTATAGTTCGGGTGAGCGTGTGGTTCACCAATCCCTGCTAGTATATATAGTGCGGTAACTTAGATTTTAGAAGGGCACAAGTGGTTTGTCGATCTCCGTACCAAGATTCCTTAACAATGACATAAGTGTTGTCATAAACATTACTGGCACTGATATTTGTCAGTTTAGTTTTTAATTTTAATAAAAAGTAAATCAGCTGTATAGGGTTATACAAAATTGTAATTGGAATTTGGTACCCCTACCGCGCCTTTATTAATCGAAATATGATAAACAGTTAAATAATACGAAAGTTATTCAACCGATAATTCTCCATGATCTGAAATCAATATAACTTATAGAGGTGTTCAGTTTTCAAGGGACAATAGACAACTTTGTTATTTTAAATAAAACACTCTGTATATTTTTTATATTTATTATATTGTTGAATGCAAAATTTAATTCTAGATAAGATGTATCGGG
The DNA here is from genome assembly GCA_014611495.1 of Limonius californicus. Lineage (NCBI taxonomy): Eukaryota > Metazoa > Arthropoda > Insecta > Coleoptera > Elateridae > Limonius > Limonius californicus. The sequence continues at coordinate 25,748 of JABXWE010034879.1, forward strand.
TATTACTATACCTAAAATGTACGGTTGTTGAGATTTTTGCGATTGTCAAATTGTTCTACAATGATTTTAATTTTATTTAAAAGCTACACTTCTTTAACGACAAATTGCAAAAGTTGCATATACGTTAAATAGATAAAAGCAGGTAAGTTGCTGTTAACTGATTAGAACGAATAATAGGACATCTACCGTGTAAAATTGTTCAAATAATATTTTCCATTGTAATGACTTTAGATGGTGTAAAAAGGTTCGTTTACCTGCGAAGGGTACTTATAACAAGCCTGGAGCTGACTAGGAACGTAGATTGCTCGAATGCTGCGATATTAGTTGCATACTCTGTAGGATTTTGCGACATTAGTTATGAACATGATTATACGTTTTGTAGTTTTTGAATATATTCATATAAAGGTTTATTATTTTTAAGTAGGAATATATCTCAGGGATGTGTTTGTGACGACGCCGACGGTTGTTTTGACAACAGCAGTGGATAGCCTAGTAATACTAATACATGGTTTATAACCGAATATTCTTATTAATATCGAAAACTATAGTAGTCCAATACAAAAGTGAGGCCTCTATTAATGGGGGGTGTCAAGGTGAGATGGCCGTCCGACCCCTTAATTGGGTTTATCGGGAGCGTCCAGCAATCACCATGGGATAGTTGAAGCGAACATAGCATCTTTGACCCATAGCCTCTCACTATCCAGGACCGTCCGTCAGCAGTGACCCACGGTATTTATACTGTGGCGAGCATGTGGTGATGAATCACATCCTGCCCGAGGTGACACTGCGTAAACTAAAGGCGGCGGATCTAGAGTGGAAAGTCGATAAACATTCCCCAATCCAAGGTGGAAGCCATCGTGCGGAGGGATGGATGGCACAGGGTGACGTGCCGCGAACGATGCCCTTGGGAAACAGGGCGAAATCCCATTGTATTTTAGCTTTGCCCCGTATGAGGCTGTTCGGGGACTGACTTTTTTATTTGCCTCACTACTCGTGGGATTGTTTATGGATCTAAATACATCTCAATTTTCAGATGAGGGCTCCCCAACGGGGGACCTCAACACCACCATCGTTGCTGGCGGCCCCGCTGGGGAAACCAGCAACGTAACCACCATCACACGTTCTCCCGAGGCGTCTGAAAAGATGCTTCTAGAGAACGTGACGAAACTCAACTTGGAAGGGCGTCCCAAGAGGAAGCCCATCTGTGGAGCTGAGAAGAAGAGGCGGAGGAAGGCCCGAAATGCTGCCTCCACACCACAATCGGAGCCATCCACATCAGGAAGCTCCAAGAGGGCGCTGACTCCCGGTGAGACTCCCCCTGACTCCAGGCAACCGGAGAAGAAGCTGAAGGTTCCTCACCTGAAACCTTCAAGTTATGCTCAGGCGG